>PVJA010034809.1:0-22279 GCA_004027025.1 Myocastor coypus | reverse complement strand
TGGATGGGTGGGTGGGTGGGTGGATGGATAGATGTATGGATGTATGGATGGATGGTTGGATGGATGGATGGATGCTTGGATGGATGGATGGATGCTTGGATGGATGGATGGATGGATGGTTGGTTGGATGGATGGATGGTTGGTTGTATGGGTGGGTGGATGGATGGATGGATGGATGGGCAGACAGATGGTTGGATGGACAGATGGAGACTCATGATAGGCTTGCCATTCTCTTCCTGGCTTCAGTTACCTTGTTTGTCCACTGAGATGATGTCTGAAAACCCCTCCCCTGATAATGGGTGACTAGTGTATTCATACTGTGTGGTGGGAAACCCTTTGTTTTTATGTATTTAGTACAGGCTCTACAGGGTCTCACTACATACAGACTCTTAGTGATCCTCATGTTTCAGCCTCCCAAGTACAGGTGCGCACTACCATGCCCAGTCTCAGTTGCCATCTCAGCACACCCCAGGGGCAGAACTGCGAATCCTTCTTGCCATGTCATCTCCTAAGGGCAATGTGGTCCCTGAAGCTGGTGCCTGGCTTCTCTGGGAGACTTCACCCCAATAACAGTGGTTCACATTGTTAGCCTGGGTCATGGCTTCCACCGATCTGCTGTAAAATCGGTGTGAATTCTCCAGGGCCAAGATGGTTGCTCCAAGGGCTCTGTGGCCAGGGCTCATGATCAGAGGCAGACAGATGCGAGTATAGAGACACAGGCAGAAGTGTCTCCTCCCTGGCTCTCCTGTGGCTGTCTGCACACACCACTGGGACTCATTCTCCACAGTCTAGAGTCCCTTTCCTTGGTGGATCTTCCTACGTGCTGTAAAACTTGACAGAAGTAAAATCCCTAGTGGCAGGAGCACCAGCCTCTGCACAGAGGCCTGGACCGGGCAGATCCAAAGGCAGGGGAAGTGGACCCAGGAGAGCGTGGAGGAGCTGCCACCATCCAGTGCTGGAGAGAGCTAGGCAGAGGGGCTGCAGAAAGAGGGGCGGAAACAAGGGGTGCACTGGGAGAGAGCGGGGCGGAGCTTGCTGACCTGCTGCAGTGTGTGTGTGTGTGGGGGTGCCATCCTGCCCAAGCTTGGTGCCAGGCATGGGGGACTAGGAAGGAGAGATTGTGCCAAGCCCAGTACCCGCTGGGGCCTCCTGTGTTCTGGTCTTGATGCTTGTTAAGGATAGTAGAATCTTCACACTGTGGTGCTGGCCAAATAATCCTGCTGGCCAAGGGCTGGATTTTTAAGGTCTTGTTTCTGGATACATTTTCAGTCCAGTAAAATTAATATTTTGGTTCATAGACTGTTCCATGATACACAGCCACTGAGTGGGGCTTGGGTCTCGGCCATTTCTCAAAGTGTTCTCAGCATTTCTGACGCTTTGCTCTCTGTGTCTGTTTTCTTCTCACTGCAGACCAGTCACAGCAGAGTTCCTAGACTGGCCCTGTGCACTTGGGCCCTGACGCCCCCCACTCCGAGGAGTTAGGGACCATGGCTCTCAACTTGCAGATGAGGAAAGGGTGACTCAGAGAGGCTGAGAAGCTATCTGAGGTCACAGGAAGCTAGAAAGTTGCAGCGTTTGGTTTGTGGTCAGCCTGTCTGGAAGCCGCGGCCCCACTCATGTCGCAGAGCCCATTGGTGCCCAGGCAGCCCTGCCGCCTGACCTCTTTTTCTTGCTCCTTTGGGCTGTTAAAGATGCTCTTCCTGCCCTGCTGTCCCCAGAGACTGACTCACGGGTCCTGTTGGTTTGGGAGGTGGCAAAGGCAGAGGGCAGGGCTGGGTAGAGCCAAATTACTCTGCCCTGCCTTGTGGCTGGAGTGACAGAGAACTCGGGCCATCGGAGACCTTAGCAGAGTGTCAGAAGCCCTGATTTTGACCCTGGCATTGGTCCCAGATCTCTGCCATTGGCAGATTGGGACGGGAAGGAGAAAGGGGGCGGGGTCACCTACTGTCCTGTCCTCGGTCGGCCCCTTCCAGTGAGTCCAGTGGCACTTGCACAGTTACTGAAGTCAATGATGAGCTGGTCACTGTGGCCAAGGCCTACAACCCCATTACTCTGGAGGCAGGAGGATCACAAGGGATGGGTTGGAAGCCGTGTCGTGTCCAGGCTTCTGGGAAAGCCCAAGCTGTGGCTGAGATGGTGCTGGAGAAAGGGGAAGCACCAGGGCCATAGAGACAGGGCTTCCTTGGCCCTCAGGAAGGGAGCTGGAAGTTTGTGGGCGGGTGAGTCCTGGGGACCTTCCGCAACGCCCACTGCTGAGGCAGTGCCACACCATCCTCCAGGGAGCTCTGGCCTCCTCAAGGACCCAGTCATTCATTCACCTGTCACTGACCAGGATCTGGGGGGCCTAAGTGACACCTGGGGTGGCTTCTGGGGGCAGGACAGACATTTCTCACACCACTGTGCAGAGCAAGGCCCTCTGCCCTCCACCTTCTGCCTGTGATTGCCCACCTGACCCTGACTCTCCCCTCCCAGCCTCCCCTCCCGCGCCCTGGTCCCTGGCAGAGGGAACCTTTGTTGTCTGGAGCCATGAGGGTCAAGGGCACCATTTTAGCAAAGAAGAGCACACAGAGCCACTAGACAGGAATACTCAGCACCACGGCTCCTTGTAGCCACCCAGAGACACCCACACATGCACATGGCCCCTCCCCCTCTATCATCAGGCTTGGCACCCACCCCACCCCTCCAGACCCAAAGTCCAGCTCGTCTTCCTCGCCTCAGCTTCCCCTCTCAATGAATTCTGGGATTTTCATTGCGTGGCCTAAAGTAACCTTGCAGCCCTCTGGTTCCCATGCTCCCCTGCTGTGCTCTGAGCCTACCTGAGGGATGAGGACCCTAACACACCAAAGCTTCCTTACTCCTAGGCAGCACCTCTTATTGCTTCTGCCAAGCACCCCGCTAGTGGGCCATTTTTCCCACCAGTGCTACAAGATGTCAGTAACTATTTAGACAGGAGCAGGAGGACCGGTGGCTTCCAGGGGTCAGCCCTGGGGCAGCCTAACTTCAGCTTCCGCAGCATGTTTAACTCAATAAAGAGACACTTATATTATGCACAGAAGTTAGGGCGTAAGGTAATCATAGCTTCATAGACAGAAAGCAAGTGAAAATACAAGTCTTTCGAAAGAAAGCAAGTCCAAGCCTAGTACCCTAGGTGGCCGACTCTGAACAGTATTCACACAACCATGCTGATAGAGTAAGAACTGTGGAGCAACCAGACAGAACAGATGGGAGTTTGGAAAGCGTGTGTGTGTGTGTGTGTGTGTGTGTGTGTGTGTGTGTGTGAGAGAGAGAGAAAGAGAGAGAGAGAGAGAGAGAGAGAGAGAGAGAAGGCTGGAGAAGTGTCAGAGAGCTAAGCTGCCCTCTGTGACAAGAGTGGTTAAAGTCTAAAACTGAAAACTCGAGATTCAAAGTTGAAGAAACATCTGCACCCGTGTCCCCGGCGGCACTACTTTTAGTCGCCCTGCGCAGCGACCCTGTCGACCTGTGTCCTCCTACAGGTGAACGCGCAGAGACCGTGCGGCCGACGCACACTGGGACGGCGGGGCCTCCGAAAGGGACCACGCGCAGGGACGTAGGGCGTCGCGCTGGGAGAAGCAGCCGGGCGCAGAGACAGGAGCGCGCCGTGAGCTCGCCAGGAAGAGCCGGATCCAGCAGAGCCGCGCGCCTCGCTAGCGCGAGAACCTGAGAGAGTGAATCACTGCAGGTACCGGGGGAGGGAAAGAAGCTGTTCCAGGGGAAGGAAAAACTGGGAGGGGGAAGAGGACAAAAAAGAAAAAGAAGGGAAAAAGATATATTTATGTATACATGCGAGATAGCGTGGATAACTGTACTGCTGATTTCTGCTGGCCTATTGAAAGAAGTTAATGCTTAATTTTTTTTCTTCTTTTTAATCGCATATATATATATATATATATATATTGCATGTTTGTATCTGATAATCTAAACAACTAATTTGAAGAGAACATTATGCTATAGAACAACCAGCCTCCTATTATTTTGTTTAGTGAAATTCTGTATCATTTCTTTCTGTGTGTGTGTGTGTGTGTGTGTGTGTGTGTGTGTGTGTGTGTCTGTGTGTGTGTGGCCAGCTCACCCTAGGGGCAGGACTGGTGCCACACGTGGTGCCAGGGATCGAACCTCAGTCCCTGTGCTTGCCTAAGCAGCATTTTAGAGAGCTGAGCTATCTCACCGGTCCCTGTACTGTTTCTAATGTTTTTTTTTTTTTAATCATTTTGTCTTCTCTTTAATAAAAAAAATAAGAGAGAAAATTAAAGTTATGTTCTACCATAGAAGAGATTAAAGTGGTGATCACCACGGCTTAGGGCTGGGGATATTGTGGGGGTCCACTGAAGGACACCAAGTTCCCACTGGATGGGAAGCAGAATCCCAAGAGTTCCGTCGTACCTCGTGGCGCCTACCGTGCACGATACGTGGCACACTTGGGAACTGCGGAGCGAGAAGAAGAGTGAGATGAGGAAGCGCGTGTCGGCTCGGCATGGCCAGTCTAGGCTGCACACCCACCCCAAGGCTTCCTATTGTGTGCCACAGCCATGGGCGAGTTTTTATTTGTCAGTTAGAAAATAAAAAGAAAAAAGAAAAAAAAAAGAAAAGAAGAAAAAGAAAAATTGAAACTCAAAATTATAACCATAGAAATACATGGGAAAATACCAAAAACTACCGCTTTGTTACAAAAGTTTAGGGCACTGCTTGATTTTTTAGTACAGAGCACGTACGTATATTGCTGTAACTAGACTTACAATAAAAGCATTAAACAGTAGGAAGAAAAACAACTCAGCTGCTTTTACTCCCCAATACCAGATCCTGACTACACACTGTGTTTCTACAGTGGCCAAGCAGGGCCAGAGGACAGACAGCAGGTCCTCTGTACTCCGAGGCTGTTCCTCCCCCCAGGGAAGGGTCTCCTTCCTCTGCGTCTGTCCCTCACGGTCGCAGTTGGTTTGCATGTCCAAGCCCAGGGTAAGCGAGCCCCTCACCGTTCACCCACATGCTTCGTGTTCGTGCGGCAGGAGGAAAGATTAGGTGGAGGCCCCTTTGGGAAACCCTTGCAAGCCAGGGCTGGGGGATTTGTTTCTTCCCTGTGTGTCACAGACACTTCTGGTAACCATTGTTCCCAAGTGTGGTTTTTCAAAAACTGACTCTCTGCAAATTCCATGGGCAACCCAGACTGATTCGTCCGTCTAGGAATTTGAGGGGCCGAGAGCAGAAACAACCTTTTATAGGCGAGGAGGGATCAAAGCCAGCAGGCTCTTTGCAGAACCCACCCAGGTCTCTGCACTTGGGGGATCGCAGCTCATTAACGCAACCCTAGCCTCTCCAGGTTGATTTTTAACAAGCTTCAGTGTGCTCCGGCAGCCAGTCAGTGCTTTGCAGGCAAGCTAGTATTTGTCCTGGAACTGAGAAAGGTCCCCAGTGACCCCAGAGTGGGACCCAAACCCCATCCTGCAAGGGGCTCGTGCTTTGCCTGTCAACATCTCTGTTGATGTTCTTTTTGGCCCCTGTCAAAAGCAATCACGCTTCTCCGTAATGCGTTCTAGTTCGTGCAGCACCTCACTGTCTGACCTATGAGACACCAACCCAGGATGAACAAGGGTTATTATTTCCATTTACAGGTGGGGAAACTGAGGCTCAGAGAGTTTAAGGGATTTGCCCATTATCACACAGCTAGAAAGGGCAGAATTGGGGACTTGAACCCAAGCTTTCCTAGGCCAGTCTCAAGACCAGACAGCCCACGGTGACATCCCTAACCTCAATGCTGGTGGAGCTATGCAGTCACACCTCGCAGGGACCCCTCAGTTCCTTCCTTCCTTCCTTCCTTCCCTTCTCTTCTTCTTCTTCTTCTTCCTCTCTCTCTCTCTCTCTCTCTCTCTCTCTCTCTCTCTCTCTCTCCAGAACCTGGGATCGAACTCAGGACTTTGCACTTGGCAGGCAGGCACTTGTGCCCCTGAGCTATCTCTCCGGTCTTGAGAAGGATGTGACCTTTCCCTCACTTCACAGGTTGGAATGACAACATCAGAGACAGCCTTTGGCTCATCCCAGGCCACACAGAAGAGGGTGGGCGGAAGTTCAGGCCTAGAGCTTAACTCTTCATGTTCACATTCAGTGTTTGTCCTTTTGCCCAAAGGGTTGTCTGACTCCTCCTCTCCCCTCCCTCCCCATATCCTTTTTGCAACCTTCCCTTCCCTTCTGTCTCCCGTCCTGTGTCTGTCACCTTTCTGTCTCTGGGACAAAATACTTCACATGCACAGCTTGAAGGAGGAGAGCTTTATTTTGGCTCACGGTTTTCGAGGACTCAGTCCGTAGTGTGCTGGCCCCAGGATAGAAACAGAGTGGCAGGCAGTAGGACCTGGTGGCCAAAGTTCGCTTACCCCACGGTCGTCAGAAAGCTGAGAAAGAAGGGCAGAGCTGTGGGGGAGGGGTCAGGAACAGGACATGCCCTTCTGGGCCACTGCTCCAGGGACCCTGCTCCCAGCCAAGTTCCTCCTCTGACAGTAGAGTGAGCTACAAACTCTCAGTTTGTCGGTCCGTCCATGAGGTCAGTGTCCCTGTGGTCCATTCACCTTCCAAACCTGCTTCTGGATACCTATGTCCTTGGAGGAACATTCTAGATCCCATTATGGCATCTTCCTCCGCCATGCTCACAACAGGAGGTGACCTCTCTGTCCTACTCATCCCAGAACTACAGAAACAACCCATCTTGTTGGAGACAGGGCTGTGTGTGGATTAAGTTGATGACCACAGGGTTCTCTCGGTGGGCGGGTAAAGCTCATATTCATAGCCTCTGAAGGTGAGATAAGGTTGCACTCAAGGATGCTTAGTTTTCACCTCAACTCAAGAGCAATAAACCACCTAGGAGGTAAGACAGTTCTCTTAATTAGCAAGATTTACTGCCTAGTCTGTCTTTGTTCTAAGTTCCCAAGGCCCTGCCTCATATACGCCCACCACTTCCTGCACCCCCCTCCACTGTTAAAGACCTAATAAATACAAACGACTCAGACAAGTTTTTATTTTAGCTCTAAGAGAGTCCTGACCTTGCTGGACTCACTACAAACCATACTTGCATTTTGTTTTTATTGAATTCTTTTCCATATGCTTGTGCACAAGACCAGGGGTTTGGCCATCCACCAGGACATCCTAATGCCATACAGCCATGAGGACAGCCTCCAGCATCAGAAGAGAAACCAACCCCAAATCCTTGGGAAGAGGTGGGCTGCAGTCAGAGGCCCAGGGTGACAAGGTTTGTGGGTGTTGTTTATGGAAGGAACCAGCCACACATCCCCGGGCTCACCACGTCACTCAGCAAATCCTGCAGTCACCTGTAGCTGCCTAAAAAATGTGTGATGTAAGAGGACGGGGCCCAGGGATGAGGAGCAGGAGAAGGAAGTGTGTGTGTTGAGGGATGGGGGGGGTGGTCCGTACCTCCCGATGTTTGGATTTTCCTGCAGGCGTGGGTTAAGCGTGCCTGGTACAATCTTGGCTCTACCTGTTGCTGCAGTGAGCCCTTGGATGGGTGCATTTCCGCCTCATGTTCCTCATCTGTAAAATGGGGAGGGTGTGGGGTACCGGCAGGATGGCTCAGTGGTCTAAAGCGCCTGCTTAGGAAAGCTTAGGTGGCTGCAGGGATCATGGTTCGATCCCTGGCACCACATGCTGTGTCAGCCCTGCCCTCAGGACAGGCTGAGCCGGCCATAAAATTAAATAAATAAACAAACAAAAGTTCTGAAACAAGAAAAAAAAATAAAAAATAATTGGGGAGGGTGCTGCCTTAGTCAAGGTTGTCGGGAGGATGCAGTGGTCTGAGAGACAAAGCAAATCCAGGCTGGGATGTGGTGGTCACTATCAGTGCTGTCTTAGTTACTTTTTACTCATTGCTGGGACAAATACCCAACACCCAACATGAAGGAAGGAAAGGTGTATTGAGTTCAGAGTTACTGGAGGTTTTAGTCTATACTTAGCTGGATCCAAGGCAGAGAGCAACAATGCAGAGGCCAGCAGTTCATGGCGGCGGAACAGCAACAAAATGGTGACAGAGGCAACCAACCAAGGGAGCAGAGAGCAACAGAGCACATCTGTCTCTCTGTCTCTCTTTATATTACATTCAGGCTCTCCGCCTCACCCTATCCACCTTAGGCTACATCCATAATCCCGGAAGTACTCAGACTCATAATCCCATCAGTACTAAAACACACAATCCCAGTGGATCGTGAGTAAAGTCTCAAACTCTAGAAGCCTCCACTCCATGATTGCATGAGGCTTTGGGGGGATAACTAGACATAAACTATAATAAATGTCAAGAATCAATGCTGCCCTGCATTTCTTTCCATGCAGCTGAAGAAGTCCACCCTAGCACACAGGGAGGAGGCTGGGAATGTCTTCTAAGCCTGCGTGGTGGGAGCCTGGACAGCTGGCCCTGCCAGGAGAGAACCGCCCATAGGGCCAGGACCCATGTCCTGTCTTTCACCAGCTGCAGGCCCTCAAGCCTCTCACCTGAACCCCTAGGACTCTCATCCCCACCAAGCAGAAATTAGAACTCGTTGCCCTGCTAGATTTCGGGCTGGGTAAGCCTGGTACTTGATGCCCACTGATCCAGCCACAGTTTCTGGCCCTGACCTGTGGGTCTCCCTTGGAAGACAGGCCGCTGACTCATCACTCTGGCTGGCCCTGAGGTGTCCTCAGTCACTAACCCTCACCTGGCCCAGCTCATGGTAGCCTCACTGCAGCCAAGAACTCAGGCCAGGCACACTCTGTCTGCTGCTAGTAGCTGGGGCCTTAGAGCCTACAAAACCTGACACCATCGTCACAGGGGAATCCCCAGTGGGACCAAGACCAGAACCAGTACCCAGTCATTCAGAGAGACAGCTGCTGTCTCCTTGCAAGCAGAGAACAGGGGCTGCTGGATCACAGAAGGGTGCCGTGAAGCTGTGGTCTGGCCAGGAAAACTGCGCCCCCTAGTTACCCAGGCATCCTCACACATCGCAGCAGCTGCCACCAGGCAGAATGGAGCCCAGACCTGGGGTGTTGTCGTCCAGGAACGCTGCCAGTCTCATGAGTGAAATTCTCCCTCCTTGCTGGCCTGAGTGGCTGCTGATGGCAGCTGAGCTGAGTTCCCAACAACCCAAAGAACCTCTACTAGCTAGCTGCTGCTGCGTAACAAATTCCCCCAAATATATATGGCGGCTGGCTTCAAAGAGCATGTCAACCACCAAGATGAAAGATGGAGGGTCTTTTATAATTGGATCTTCTTAGAAGCAATAGCCTCTTCCTCCTGCTTTATTCTATTGTTCACACAGAACAACTGTGATAATGAGCAGGAGGCCACCACACCAGGTCGTATCACCAGGCCTGTGAACTTTACAGGAACAGGATAAAGCGCAGGGTCCACTTCTGAGCAGCTGTGGGGTGGGAGAAGCTGGGGATCAGCAGACGCTGAAGATTGAAGTATGCAGAGGCCCACACCAGAGATTCCAGGGATGCTCACATGGCAACCTGCTCAGGAGTGGTGCTCAAGGGGACCTGGGGTGGAGGAAGGGACAGTGAGCTTGAGGTCACTGGTGCAGAAGAAACCATGGAGGCAAAGGCCCAGAGGAAGGAAGCCATCCAATGGCATTCAGGACACTGCTACCCTGGTCCTTGCTGCTACCCAGCCCCGAGTCTCTTCTCACGCTTCCCACCAGACTGGGCTCTGCCACTTTCCAGCAGGGAGTTTAGTTTAGCTTCCAGGTGACTGTCTGCTCCAAGCCCTGGGCCCTGGCCAGACCTCGGCAGTTCCTGCCAGGGGCCCCCTCCTTGTACCCTGCTCCCCCCTCCCTCCACATCTCCAGCTGCCCCACATCTGGCTTGGTTCTACTGGAAACTTCATCTCCCGGGAAGGGGGGCACGCGGGCTGCCACAGAGCCAGCAAACAAATTCCTGACGTGTGAACAGGTTTTCATCAAAGATTTGCAAGCTCGGGACAGCCAGACGTGTCTCTTTGGATAACGACATTCACAGGACAGAAAGCCAGGCTTCCAGCTCTTGGGCACGGGAGCTGTCTCCTGCGCTGTCATCTCTGAGTCCTAGAATCCCCGAGCCAAGCTCTTGAGGCCTTGTCTTCCTTCTAACTGGGACAAATCCAATTTGTACAGACCAGGCATCCTACTCGCACTGGAGTTCCAGCCCCAGGCTTGGATCTCTGGGCGGGCGTGACCAGTAGCTCCTTTCACATCCAGCAGCCAGGACGGTGAGCACAGCCTCCCTCTCCCTTCCAGGTGCCCCCTGGGCTTGGCTGGTCCTCTGTTGATTGGACAGTATTTCCCGTGTGTCCATAAGAGAGTTCCCACAAGGGGGCAGCACTGGAGCCAATGCGCTGAAAAAGCCAATGGTCCTCCCCCATGGGTAAGCTCTGTCCAGTCCAGTGGGAAAGATGGGGTGCCCTTTCCCCCACCCCGACTGCTTCAGCTGAGATGCCCTTTTCCGGCCCTTGGGCTGGGCCTTACGCAGGGGTCCTCAGCCTTCCTAGGTCTCCAGCTGGCACACAGATCCTAGATCTCAGTTCCATAACCATGTTATCCAATTCATGAAGAGACCTGAGCTTCCTTTCACCTCCTAAGAATCCTGTTTTGTGGCAATCCCTGAGGAACCCAGGGTCCCTTAGAAGGGTAAGAAAATCAAAGCCTGAGACCTCGGTTCAGGTCACCCTGCACTTGTGAGCCGCCTCTGGCCAATCGGCACCCATCCTCGTCCCTAGGACTCCCTGAGCGCCTGGCCCATCACAAGATTGCCAGGAGAATGAGCCAATGAGATGACGCCATGCTAAGTGTTGCCTGTGGCCACACCCACTGTTGCAGCAGTCAGCGTTTCTTGGGTTCAAGATTCCCCAGGGTACCAGCATTAGTAGGACATTTATTATTTTTTTAATTTTTTAAAAAAGTATTTTAAGCCGGACGTGGTGGCTCACGCCTGTAATCCCAGCACTAGGGAGGCTGAGGCAGGAGGATTGGTGCGAGTTCGAGACCAGCCTGGGCTACAAAAGTGAGCTCAGGACCAGCCTCAACTGCATAGCGAGACCCTGTCTCAAAAAGACAAAAAAAAAAAAAAGTATTTTATGTGTTAGCTACAGGGTCTCGCTACGCAGTTTGGAATCAGCGATCTTTCTGTGTCTGTCTCCCTAGTGCTGGGATTATAGGTGTGCACTACCCAGCATGGCGTGCGGTATCGGGGATCCAACGCTGGAACCATGAGCTTGCCATGCAGGTGCTTACGCCGCTGAGCTATCTCCCAAGCCCTTATTTACTTTTTAATTTAATTTTTTATATATTAACAAGGGAAAAAAATGAAACAAAATTTCAAAACAAGATCATAGGAGGGAAATCCCTTGTTTTCATTGTGCCTGTCACCCTATACTGGTGGTGGCCTCAGTGACAGTGACTCATGGCTTCTCACTGAGAACAGGGTAGAGGATGCTTGATTACCCTCACTTTCCCCGGCCCTCTGCCTGGCACACCTGTGAAACTGGAGAGACATCTCTGAGACCAGTCTGCTGTGTTGGGGAGCCCCTGGCTAGGGTACTGCTGTGGGCCGGGCTGTGTCCCACAGAAAATACGTCCAAGCCCACAACCAGTGAGTCAATGTGATCTTATTTGGAAATTGAATCCTTGTAAATTCGCAAGGAAGCTGAGGTCATGGAAGGGGGAGCTAGTTATATGACTAACGTCCCTTAAGCAAGAAGAAGGGACATACACAGAGGTGCCCAGGGATAGCTTGTGTGAGGCAGAGGCAGGAGGATGCACCCGTAAATCTAGGAAGCTTGACTTCAGACTTCAGCTTCGATATGTGCGAGATATGTTTGTTCTTCTGTTTTGCTTTTAAATATTGATGGTTGAACTCAGGGTCTTCAAATTGGTCTACATTTTTTTTAAACTTGCCAGGCCTTTCTACCGCGATGGCACAGCCTAAATGCAATGGAACATGCCAGGGCCTGAAATCAAAGAAATCATGAGCCAAAACAAATTTTTCTTCCTCTTCAGTTGATTTCTATCAGGTATTTGTTCACAGCTATAGAAAGCTGGCACCCTGCATCCTTGGAATTGACAGACGAAGAGTCCACTTATCGATAATCCTGGCAAACGATGTTTCACTGTGAGAGATAGAGGCAAAATCACACTACAGTTGGAAATGGGAGGGCCTCTGTGTGTGTGTGTGTGTGTGTGTGTGTGTGTGTGTGTGTCTATGCATGCACAAGTGCAAACACACACGTATGCACATGCACATGCAGCTCTTTCCAGAGCCTCAGCTGGAGCCTAGAAAGGAGCCAGAAATGCAGAGATTGGGGAGGAGGCAGAGAGGAGGGGAGGCAGGCTGGCTTGTCAGAGGGAATGGTGTGAACTTGTGGTCACACAGCACGCAGAGTCGAAGTGAGAGGGACAAGATACAGCTGGGAGGGAGAGACTGTGTCCTTGAGAAGCCAAGGGCTGGGCACAGAGCCTCCCCCGGGGTGGATGCCTGCAAGAGCGGGAACGGAAAAGAAGACAAGACAGCTCGCTGGGCAGCGTCCACAGCCGGCATCACAGCTGAACCGCCAAGCAGCCCAGGGTCAGGCAGGGGCCCAGAGGAGCCCAGAGGCCTTGGAGGCGGCTCTAGCCCTGCAGCCCTGCTCCCTCCCTGCAGTCCTGCCTGTACTTTTTCCAGAGATCTGTCCCAGGACAACTACCCAGGCCCTCCTAAAGCCACATGTTGTTCCTGGACCCCTCCTTGCCCCTCAGAACACTTTTCAATAAAGCCTAGAGAAAAAGTCTTTTCTCCATCGGAGCAAGCATTAAGAAAAATGTTCGCTTTGATCCGTGGACTTCCATTATCACCTGTCTGTGCAGGATCTCCGCAGAGACATCTGTGTCCTGGTCCCAGCGAAGGTGTCTCCCTATTTTGGCAGAACAGACTTTACCAATGTGACTAATGCAAGGACTCTGAGATGGGGAGGTGGCACTAGATCGCCCGAGGGGCCCTGGGTCATTTCAGAGTCCCCTACAGCAGGGGGTGGAGGGTTGGAGCTGGGAGAGACGGAAAGATGCTGCATCACTAGCTTCCAGGGTGGACGGAAGGGTCACCTGCCAAGGGACGCAGGTGGCCCCGGTAAGGGAAGGCACAGACGAGGACGCAGCTTGTCCCTCCGAGCTTAGCAGGAAGGGGCCTCCACCGCCACCCTGACTGTACCCCAGGGAGACTGATCCGGGCTTTCAGCTCTCCAGCACTGTCGGATGAGAATTCTGCGCTGTTTTCAGCTGCTGCATTGCTCAGGAACATTTGTGGTGACAGCGAGAACAAACTCACACGGCCCCATCTGGTTGTGCTTTACCTTTCGCCTTCCTTCCCTCAGCTGCTCTGATCCCCCCATGTGTACTGCTCCACTCGCGAATGTACATATTTGTCGCTAGGGATGCGTGTGTCGTGGGGAGGCGGGTGGTGCCCCTTTCTGCACATATGCGTTTGATTTATGGAAATATTGTGGTTTAGCTCTCATGCTTCTCTATATTTTTCTTTCAAAGTTAAAAAGAAAAAAAAAAAAAAACCTTCTAGCACACCTGGCTGTTACATAGGACTCATGGTTTCTGTCTAAGATCCTCTGCACCATTATTTTGGAGTGAACATCCTCAGATACCTTCCTGGAGTGGGGAGAGAATTTCTCCATCTGGGACACCCACAAAACACACTCATTAAGGACAGCAAGCTCAGAGTTTGGAACAAGCGAGCCCTGCTTACAGTCCTCCGAGCAGTGCACCAGGCTCTGTTCTGCTGCTTCCCCACAAAGCTTGATATCCAGCTTGCTAATTTTTGACAGCATCCTGGGCATAAAGAGACATGGTTCATTTGCATAAATTTGCATAACCACGGTCCCTAAAGGTCATAAGTTCACATATTCTTATAATTTACTATTTTGGGTAGTTTTTTTTTTTTTTTTTTTAAATTAATGTATTTAGTACAGGGTCTACAGCAGCGGTTCTCAACCTGTGGGTCTGCTTTATTTCGCGTATGAGTGTGGTCTCTTATTGCATCCATTTGCCTATAAAAGTCTCCAGATTCCCTTGATAGCTGAGTAATAGTTACCTTTTACATTCAGCCGGTGTCTATCTTGGTCAAAATTTTACAATTTGACCTACAAATGTCTTGTTCACTTTATACTTTCTTAGATGAGTCATAAATTTGTTGTTATTGCACATAGAAATTCCTTTTCTATCATATTTCTTGTTTTTATTTTAGTGGGCTGTTAATGAATTTTGTTATTTGATCTTATGTACAGCTATCTTGAAGAATTATTTATTTTAGTTTTGTTTGTTTGTATATTGATTGCTTTTATTTGCAGTTTTCCATGACTGATGGTCTCCTCTCTTCTGTTACAGTCATTGCAATCCCTTTCTCTCTTTTCTTATTTTGCTTCAGTCAGGACCTCCCGTGCTATGTTTAGTGACAATGGCTGTAGTACTCAGCTCTCCATTGCTACAATAAAATACCTAAGGCCAAGGACTTGTAAAGGAAAGGAATTGACTTATCTCATGGTTTTGGCAGATAAAAATCCAAACAAGATGGACTAGGCCCTGGGGAGCGCCCATGACATCCTGGTTGTGTCACAGGATGGTGGGTGACATCGTGACAAGAAGACAAATGGTAGAGCTCAAACACCTGGGGAGGCAGGAATTAGACAGGGTCTGGCCCACTGTCTTACAACTACTCACTTTCTTGAGCCTGAACTTGACCTTAGGAAAATTATCTCAATCTCCTTCTAGGACAGAACCTCAGTACCTAAGTCACCAGGCCCTGCCTCTTAAGGTCTCTCTACCTCTGGACACTCACGCCCTGTGGTCCAAACTCATGACCTGTGAGCCTGAGTTGCACGTCCAGACCGGAGCAGAGGTCACTCCTGCCTTGCATCTCCACATAGGAAGAATGTATCTAAAAGTTTTAGTGTTCTTTTGTTCAATGTATTTACTATAGAAGGTCAATTAAAAAGAAAAAAAAAGCCATTCTTAGGATCCAGGTGTGGTGGCCCATACCTATAATCCCAGCACTTGCGAGGCTGAGGCAGGAGGATCAGTGTGAGTTCGAGACCATCCTGGGCTACAAAAGTGAGCTCAGGGCCAGCCTGAACTGCATAGCGAGACCCAGTCTCAAGAAGACAAAGAAAGAAAGAAAGAAAGAAAGAAAGAAAGAAAGAAAGAAAGAAAGAAAGAAAAGAAAAGAAAGAGCCATTCTTCTTTTTATGCATTTAGTACAGGGCCTATAGAATCTCACTAAACAGATCATAGATCCCAAGAGCTACGATTATAGACACATGGCACTGTGCCCAGTCTCATTTGCCATCTCAGTGTACCTCAAGGGCAGAGCTGGCCCTGCATGGATCAAACCCCCGGCCCCTGCCCCTGTCTATGCAGGCGCTTTAGCCCACAGAGCTATCTGGCCGGCCCAAAAAGCCATTCTTGAGTCAAAGTTGTTTTTCTAGTAGCTGATCATTTTTGTCAGACAGAGATGCGCTGAACATTTCCAAATACTTTTTCGCATCTGACATACTATGTGACTTTTTTCCTTTAGTCTATAAACATGGTGAAAAACACTAACAGATTTATAGATAATTCTGGGCCATTCTGAGATTCCTGGTATGCTATTTTTAAAAAGAATTTGCTATTATTTTCTGCACAATAACAAGTAGAGAAGAAAGTGCAATTGGCAGTCACTTTCTTTTCTTACACTGTCATTATAAAGTTTGGTCATCCAGGTTGTAGCGGCCCCTTACACGTAGCCAGGGAGGCTGGTCTCTGTTAGCACAGACCCTGTGCTTTACTGGCTTGGAAGAAGGGACTCAGAAACTCTTGCCATGTGTTTGTGTCAAAAATTTGCAAGGCCTCTCAGGGATGGGGGGTTTCCATGGGTCTATGAGCCTGTCTTGAGCTTGTCAGAGTGGGCAGGAGAGGCAGGCTGAGGCTGGAAGCCGGAGCCAGAATGCAGAGCTGGCTGGGTGGAAAGCAAACCATCCACGGGTACCAAGGCTGCCTGGCACAGAGTTGGGCAGGGAGCACCTGGCACGGACCCAGAGACTCAGTCAGGCCTCAACTTCAGGATCCCACTGCACTCCCAGGCTGAGTTACCTCAGGGAAGGCATGTGTCATCTCTGGCTGCTGCCTCTGAAATCTATGACACAGACTGAGGATGCGCTGAGCTCCGTTTTCTCCATGACTTATCACAAGCAAGGGGATCCGTCACTTGGGGAAAAGGGAGCAAAATGTACAGAGATTGGAGGGAGGATGTTTTATGAAGTCATGATAAAATCCAGGTTTCCCTGGAAGCAACCAGTGACTAATAAGAATACACTACTAATAATAGCTTTTTATTGCAAACAAATGATGGATCTTAAGAACTCAGGGGATGTCAGAGTAGGCATGGTGCCCAGGGACAGTCCTGTCACACACATGCACAGGCCACACCCTCCTCATCTGATCTGGGGGATGAGCACTTCCTCCTGCCCTTCCTAGCAGCAGATAGGCAGTGACCACACAGCCCAGCGGCAGAGCACGGGCCGGCTGTCCACGTGCGGCCATCTTTCCTTAGATCCTACGGAGGCCTTGACGGCTCCTGCCAAACACACTGAGAAAACTAAAATCACGCCTCCAGCTTCTTGCCCTGATATCGGCCTAGGCTCTGCTGCCCCCTGGTCACACCTCTCTGTGTAACTGGCATCCTGTTTCAGTGGCAAATGCCAACTCATTCCTATTCCCAAAAGCCATTTGACTAATAAAGGTGAATTCATTTGGTACCCATGATGCAAAGCAATCCACAGTTGGAATGACTGTGCCCCGGTGGCCCAGACCAGGACCCTGCGTGGAGAGTTACATTACAGAGCCCCCAGGCTGATGGAACGCTTGAGACTCTGTCGAGGGGTGGTGCATGGTCGATCTGGGTGATACAGAGCCAGGCTGGCTGGCTGGGTGCCTGTCTGGCTGGCACTGGGGCTGCAGGTGGAGTCTGGTCTGCAGGTAGTGAGGAGCTGGTTCATGGCAGGCACGGCTGACCCTGGAGGGCTGAGCCAGTGTTCCAGCATGTTACGTGCTTGGAGTCGATCTCCAGGCATGGTGACTCTGAGTGTGTGGTCAGCCTGTGACTGCAGCTTGCAGCTGGGTTCCTGTGTGGCCAGGGTGAGGGTCCATCTGTGATGAGAGGTCAGCGTGGTCAGAGAACACTTGGCCTTGGCCCAGAACAGCTCTCCCTTGACACAAGCAAGAGGAGTCCAGGCCCAGTCCCTGGACCACACCGCATCAGCTCTGGGCATCTGCAAGGCTGTGTCCTGGCCAGACCTTCCTGGGCACCCTGGGCTGTGGCGGATATTGGCACCGGCCCTCTAGGGCTCACACCGAGCTCCAGGGACAGCTTGTCACTCTATCCAACACAGCACACTGGTCCTGCTGTGGGGCTGGGAGGGTCAGTGCTATACGGGGGCAAGGTGTGGCCCGGTAGTGCCTCGTGCACTACCCTGTGGTGCCGATAGGCAGAGGCAAGGACCTCGGTTCAAGTCCTGCGCTCCCTCTCTGGTGTGGCTAGCCTCAGGAGGTCCTCCGCCAGCTCTGTGCTCAGCTTTCTCTTTTTCTCCCTTTCTACTGGGGGTGGAAACCAGGACACTGGCCACGCTGGCGAACACTCCGCCACCGAGCTACACCTGGCCTGGTTCTTATTGGATTGGATTGGCAGTGGTGTCTATGATGACGATGGTAATGACAAAGGGTGACAATGACAGGTCCTCGATCTTAGAGCGGAGCTAGGAAAGGCAGTCCCACGACGAAGCCAGGAGTGGTACAGTGGCCACAGAGCTTCACCACACCCTCAAAGCTCATCACCCCATTTTACAGATGAGAACATCAAGTCTGTGACTCACCCAGGGCCACATGACTCCAAGGCTCTTTGAGCCTCCCTTAGGACTTGTCCTGTGGCACCAGCTGATGTCCTGAGGCTGCTTGGTCCTTCCCTTCTCCAGATACCTCTGAAGTGTCTGAAGATGGTGACAGCAGTCAACTGAGTACTTACTGTCGCTGCCACGCTAAAACCAGGCGAATTACTTAATTTCACCACCCTGGCCATTTTCGAAGATGGCTCTCTGTGGGCCGAGCCAGCCCAGGAGGAAGTGTTACAGACAGGGAAACTGAGCCCAAGAACCAGAGTGGCTTGCCCGAAGTGGCTGGCCCAAGATGGCAGCCCGGGACCCTGTACTGAGCACGGCACTTGCAGTGCATTTGCTAACAGTCACCTGGTAACGCCCAGCTGAACTGGGCCAGCGTGGCGCTGGGCATGGAAGCCCCCCCTGAGGACTGCTGCCAACAGCATAAAAGGGAAACCAGAGGGGAAGATGGTGTCTGTTCAGCCTCCTGGAGGAGCTGGTCAGGCTGGTTTTCCTGATCTGAACTCCGCTGTTCTCATCATCAGGGGAGCCCGGGTCCGTGCTGTCACTGAGCATGGCTGTGGCTCTTTTCAGGGGAGCTCTGGTCCCTCCCTGGCTCCAGGGCACATCCCTCGGGCCCGCCGCCACAGATCCTTCGAGCCACTGGCGCAGACTTTCCAGCTTCCACCACTGACCTTTGGGCCTTCCCAGTGCAGAGCCTTGATACAGACTTGCATGAGACACTATCATGAGCTCTGAGCCTCCACCCGAACTCGGGGAGGACGCGGCTGCGGCATCCAGGCCCTCAGCTGTATTCTTTGGGTCCCTAGTGCGTGGACAGGTCTCTCACCCTCTCTTGCATTTGATTCTTTGGGTGAATATTACAAAGCAGTCTGGAGTCAAAACTTTATCCTTAGAGAGCGTGACTACAACAGCATCCACACCATGCCGTAACTTGGGACTTAGCTGCCACTATCATTTGCAGAAAACAAAAAAGGACCACCAACCCTACTTCCTGGGGGCAGTGAGGATCAAATGAATGGAAGAATCTATGAAAAGATCAAATCGTTGCAGAAATGGAAGGGATTTTTAATATCCTCCAAACTCTGCTCTTTTTTACTCCTCTTTCCAATTTCCATAGTTGGGACAAAAGTGACAGAGTTATTCAGGGGTACAAGCAGGGTCTGTCCCTTGGAAAGGCCTCTCCTCCCAGCCTCCCGGGGGTTCTCCTTGTTCCCAGGGCGTCCAGTGACCCCGAGAGCCTGCCCCCAGCCCCCGCTGGCAGCGATGGGAATGATTAGTCTTGTTCTTCCTATCTGAGCGTCAGGCCTCTCTCGGCTCTTAAATGTGATCTTTGTTTGCGGAGCAGGTTCTATTTTTATTTCTCCTGCTGGAGGAACTCTGTGGCTGGCAATTCCAGCACGAAGGGCCCTAATTAATTTCCCCTGCCTTGAAATATTTTTTCAAGCTATGTGTTTGAAGAGGACATTGAAAAAAAAAAAAATTCCATGACTCCAAAGGAGGCAGATTCCAGATTCCAACATATTTCTCCCCGTTCGCTCTCTTCTCGAAGCGCGGCCTCCCCCTCACCGCCTGCGGGTGGCCTGGCGGCTTCGCCTGATTCTGCAGCTGGGGAACACTGACCGCTCCACCTCCTTCACCGAGGCAGCTGCCTCCTCCTCTGTCCCTCCTGCCAACATGGAGGGGGGGTGGCTTCTCAGGCCACGACCCACTGTATGTTTGGCTGCACGAGAAGACAGAGGATGGTCCTGGTGGCAGGCCTGCCAGAGGTGACAGGGCCAAGGGACAGGGGAAAGCAGGCCAAAGGCCTTTGCAAAAACCACAAAGGTTTGCCTTGGTCCTGCTTCCCACAAGGGCCACTGAGCCAAGCCAGACATGTTGGCTGCTGATTTATTATCAATCTGGCTGGCTCAACTTTGCAATGATATTCTTCAAACCACCCGTGTCCTCAGAAAGCCACAAGGAGTCTGAGCCCAAGAAACTCAGGGCAAGGGAAACATTTGGGACCTAGAACTGAGAGTTGGGGGCGGGGGAGCCTCATCCTGGGCGACTCATTCGGGTTCTCAAGTTCCTGAAGAGAAGTTGTTTGCAAAGAGCAGATTTTTTTTTTTTTTTTTTTTTTTTTTTCAAAGGCTCTCCCCTCGCAGGCTGTGGCTCTGGAAGGAATTCTACCAAGGCTGGCAAGCTGGGAGCCTACAAGGCAGGACCAGGTCTCCAGCCTGGGCCTGCAACCCGCCATTACTGCTTTGTGCTTTAGGCCATGGGCTGGTAAGAGGCGAACATGTTTCAGGTACCCAGCAAAGGTCTGGGCAACAGCGACAGGAGCAAGCTGCTCTCCTTTCTGCCTGCTCCACGTCCCCTCCGGGCTCTCCTTCCCTCCCTGCTCCTCGTTCCCTGCCCTCAGTCTTGCCTGCCCAACCGGCCCGTTCCCTCTCAGCCTTCTCTTCTCCTCCTTCCTCTCCTTCCTTCCTTCCAGCTTTCCCTCCCTATCCAGGATCAGGACCAGTGTCCCCCTCCCCAGCAGCAGCACCAAGGGACAGTCCACTTGCTGCCACTGTGGCCGGAGAGACAGGTGTGAGCAGACCCCACCCTGCAGTTCCCTGGTCTCCTTCTATGCCCTGTCCTGTTCCCCCCAAGTGGAGTGGCCTGACCACAGACATGGGGGTTTTCTTTTGATAGTCATAAACACCGAGCAAGGCACAGAGTGAGCCAGCTGTGTTTGTCTCCCATCCCTCGGTCTCTGGTTCTCAGGCTGAGCCCCCTGGGGTGACCCCAAGTCCAGGAGGGGTGTGGCTGGGCCTCTGCTCTCTCATAATGGCACCCAGCTGTGAGCCCAAGCTCACACATCAGGAGCAGAGCTTGCGGGACCCTGTGAGGCCCTGGGCCCTGGGGGAGCTCGACCCGGATGTGCCACGCCTAGGGCAGAAGTGCCCTGCGGGGCACCTCGAGGGAAGCACTCTCCTGGTGCCCTGCAGAGAATGTGGCTGGGACAGACAAGGTGAGGGAGGCTGGTGTCCTCAGACCGGGCACCACACCACACCCCCAAGGGCGTGTGGTTCCAGTCCCAGGACAAGCAAGAAAGAGGAAATGGAACAAAAGTCATATCTGAAAAGGTAGGAGCCAAGAATTGACCAAAATTCTTGGGCAGATGGGTTCTACATTAGTAATTCTGAATTATTAATTCTATGAAACCCTGGAGACAGAGGCAGTCTGACTGCGGAGACGGCACGCTCGCATTCCGCTCCATGGCCTGCAAAGCCTCCTCACTACTCACGTCCTGCTAGAGGTTCACCAGTTGGATTAGTTTTTCAAACACTCAACTCTTGAATTTTCTTTATTGGTTACATTTGAGTTCATTCACATCTGCTCCTATTTCTAATTTCCTTTCCACTATTTTTTTCTGTTACTGGTGATCGAACTCAGGACCTTGCGCTTGCCAGGGAGACGCGTAAGCCGCTGAAATATCTCCCTGGCCCCTTCCTGTTACTTCTTTTTTTTTAAAATGTATTTAGTACAGGGTCTTCAGTGTTTCACTACGCAGCTCAGATTCATAGTGATCCTTCTGTTTTCAGCCTCCCAAGCGCTGGGATTACAGGAGCGCGCCGCCAAGCTGTCTCAGTCTCAGTCACCGGCTCAGTGCACCTCAGGGGTACCAGCAGGGCATGTGGTGCTGGGGATCGAACCCCACATGTGTTTGCCTTTAAGCAGCCACTTTAGTCTGCTGAGCTATCTGGCCAGCCCTTTTCCCATTATTTTTGAAGGCTGTAATTTACTATTCTTTTTTCTGATTTCTTGAAATAAGTATTTCAGCCCTGCCTCTCCTTCATTTCCTAATGCACGAACTTAAGGCTTTGCAGTGCAAAGCGTAGATGGAGCTGTATCTTGGGAGCCAGGAGAGAGAATCTCAGCTTTGCCCCTTTTATTTTATTGTTGTACTTATTTATTCATTTGATACAGAGTCTCACTACACAATTCAGACTCTAGCAATCTTCTTGTCTCAGCCTCCCTAGCACTGGATCACAGGCATGCCCCACCACACCCAGTTTCGGGGCCAGCTTCTTTTTTTCAGTGTAAGTGCGTAAGGTTACCACTTTCTCACTAAACAAGGACAGTTAGCAATACAAATTTGCGATGCCATTTTTATCAGTTTTCTAAATTCTCTTGTGGCTTTTCAATTCTGTATATTAGAGGAAGCTTAATGGCTAAGATGCCAACATTCAGGAGCTTTCTAGTCACCTTTTTAAATTAAGCTGGGTGTGGTTGTTCCCAGGAGGATAAGCAGGATCCCAGGTTCAAGATTAGCCTGGAAACTCAGGGAGCCTGGTCTCAACATTCTTTCAAGAATTTTTTTTT
>PVJA010034808.1:0-22085 GCA_004027025.1 Myocastor coypus | reverse complement strand
TTCCTAAGTATTTCATTTTCTTCGGTGCTATCATAAAAGGTACTGTTTCTCTAATTTGTCTCTCAATGTGTTTGTTGTCTGTGTAGAGGAATTCCACTGACTTTTGTGTGTTGACTTTGTAACCTGCTATGTTACTGAATTTGTGTATTAATTCCAGTAGCTTTTTGGTGGAGTTCTTTGGGTCTTCTAAGTAGATTATAAGATTTTCTAGATTCTTTCTGACCTTTGGGCCTTTCCAGTACAGATCTCTAAAGCAAGCATGCATGAGACATTGTGGTGGAGCCTTGGCTTCCAGTTGGACTTGTACGGGATATTTTGATGAGTTCTAGGTCTCTTACTGAATTCATGTAGGACATTGCCATGAAATTCAGGCCCAGGGCTTCATTCTTTTTGTCTTCAGTGTGTGGACATATTTTGTGTGCTCTGCATTTAACTTTTTGGGTGACTCGTAAACAATAATTCTATAAATTGTGTGTCCTATATCATATTCCTTGGAAACTCTGACTATAACACTAAGAATAAATGTTCTTTTGTCTAATGCAAAATTTGATTGACTTTTAGCAATTTTTATATATGACTGAATAATGTACTTTGGTGATTAGCTCTTTAACTATCCTTTTTAACAATTTTCCATGGGTAAAACTTTTAAATCTACAGAATTTTTACCACATAGTGACTTCAATGCACTCCTTTGCACAGGTACGCAAAGGTATGAGCTGCATGATAAGGGCAGAACTGTTAGGCTGCTTCCTCAATACTAAACTCTTTCTCCGTATACTAGAAACTAAGAAAAAAATAGCTCAGCAAAATTAGAATCAAACTATTTAAAAACATCTGTGATTGTATTCCATTTAATTTTACGACTGTCAAATGTTTAGCTTATATTGCTTTGCACCTGGGTGCTTCTGTGGGAATGTATTAATGCCTTTTAGGATGATAAATCTCTAACGTATTTGTTCAGACTCCTGTAGCATCCTTATCTAAAAAATGGAGATCCATTTCCTAAATGTGGTTGAGTTCTTAACCCATGTAATAGTTTCTGGGTCACCATAATGAAAATTTTGTTTGTTTTTTGAATCAAAAGAGCTATCAAAATATAGTGACACTTGAAGAGTGTTTTTTAAAAGAGGGCAATTAATCATCTATATTAAATGGGGTATCCATCTATAATGAACACATATTATAATGAAACATTTTATATGTAAAGTGTAAATTTTGGTTTTCTGGAAAATTTAGTTATTTGCAACACTTCCTTCTCAAACAATGCTCAATAAATGACAGGTTGCCCACATATCTGTCTTGTAGGTCTATTGCTTCAATTATATGTACAATTGCTTCATTTTGGAACTTCATTTTTCCTGTGTAGGGCATTGCCCTGGTTGGTAATTGTGTGGCCTATTGTTTGCAGCACATGGATAATTATTATGCTGTGAACATCAATTTGTTGTATTGTGCCGAATAACTCTACTTCCCAAGGGACATGATGATAGCTGTGATTCTCCTCAGTAGGGGGTGGGATGTTGCTCAGGGCTAGAGCTCTGCCCAGCAATTCCCTCTTTACAAGTAAGACTATACATAGTACATCCTAGAAGTCCTTCATTATAGCATTTGTTTTCTGCTTGTTAACATCATTTCACGCTGGATGGGCACTAGTGTAATTTTCCATTTTGTTTCATCAAATTAAGGGAAGAAAGGATACTGTCTTGCAAGTCTTTTATTTTATAGACAGTTGGTCATTTCATTAACACTTTTCATATTCTTGTTTGTCATGATGACTGATAGTAAGAAGATTTTCTCCCCATTAGCTTATGAGAGAACAGCGCTTTTATTTATATATTTATTTATTTATTTATTTATTTATTTGGGGACTGAGAAGTATTGATCTTCCAAATAGGACATTTATTAAAATGTAACCAGTATCTTGGCACTTGCAAGTGGCACACACTTTAACCGATTAAATAGTCATGAAGAAAGAAATCAATATATCTTGGATTCCTCTACTTTGGTCTCTGCCAGCAAAGTGGCCTCACAAATTAAGAAAGAAATAAACAAATGTGTTTGTGCTGAATGTTTAAAGCACTTTGCACTTTAATCAGGAAGGAAAAGGACGTTACTAATATTGGTTGTTCAGGTGGTTTGAATGTGGTTACTTTTGTATGAACCTAGGGATAAATAAGATATCTACCCTCTGAAAGTCTTGACCACAAGGGAAAGAGAATCTGTTCACGGGAATAATACAACTGTGATCCAGTGAAAATGCAGGAGAAAGTCTTTAGAAGTTCAAAGGGCAGCTGATATTATGGGTATGTTTTAAATTTCTTGTTTGATTTTTTATTAATTTCAATTAGCCTCACCAAAGAATTCTAAATCTTTGAGTCCCTAGGTTGAGTAATGTGGTAACCATAGAACAATACACCTGTGTACTGTTAGTAATGTTTGGAACCTCCGCAACTGTCCTAGTGAACACTCCGCTAAATTCCTGAACCTTGGTACAAAAATTTTATAAACTCCATTTTATAAACTCCACCTTTAGATTTCTCCAGAGATGATGAAATCATCATGTAGGAGTGCAATGCATTTAATTTTTGATAATGTAGATGCTTTTGAAACACTGTGTTTATTTTGAGTGGTCTGTTACAGATCTGTTACGATCCCATTTATTCTTTGCCAAAATCACCTCTGTCAAATTTCATCGCTTCTGTTCTAATGGATTTTAAGGAGGTTGTTATAGTAATATCCTTGCCAATCTCAGTTGCTGGAGCATATGAAGAGGACCACCAGTCACCAGCAGAACACGGGCACACAGAGCCGAGGTACACACATTTCCAGCACAAAACCTTACTCATAATGTTGACTACAAGGTGTTTCGGACATCATCATATATTACTTCATTCTTGTTATGAATTCTTTTTTTCTGTATCAAGAGTTTCAAAAGAAGTAAATTTTTAGGCTATAATTCAAATTTATGTGCACAATTATAAAAAGAACTTTGTCCCATATTTTGTATCATAAGGAATGGATGAATAGATATCTTTAGGAGTGAGAAAATATCAGAAATGTATGCTGAAAACATTGGCTGTCAAAAGGAGAGGTGTCAGTGAAATCTTGCTTATACATGGCTAACCTACATTTTCTATGTGCCCTAGCAGAATGGGCCAAGTAGCTAAAACAACCTATGAAGACAAATTTCAATGGTTAGGGAGGAAATAGACTGCCTGAGGTGGTTGTTTTTCTTTTGTCGTAGGCGAGTGTCATGTGGTTTGGTTTGTCATAATAACAGCTATTCAAAAGTAACCACATCAGTTGTCAGTTTAATTTGAAAACACATTACATAGGCTGTGAAGTTTAAGTTTCTTGACCTTAACCAAGTTAGTCCAGTGCTACACCTTAGATGTAAATATTTTGTACTAACCCCACTGTGTCTAGGTAGCAAATATCAGGCTAAAAGTATGAACTGAATATCCTCCCATAACTCTCCACATAGCCATGCAGTGCCTGCATCTTCGTCTTTCCACAATGCTTCCTCAGTACCGGTTTTCCACTCCTTCATTCTCTCCTCCCTGACTGCCACAGCACAGCCAGCACTGCACATTGCCCAAGTTCGCTATAGTCTTACACAATTCATTTTTCTTGTTTGATACTTTTACATTTCATTTGTCCAGTTAGACCACATCCTTTTGGAGGTGAAAGGTTACAATTCGTAATTGTTAGTTGTTTTGTATCCCTTGATGTACCCAGGATATTTCTGAAAATATATGTTCAAAAATAACTTTTTTCTATTCGAATGCAGATCTATCATATCGTCACATTTAGGAGTTGATGTTTCATTCAAATTCTTATCTAAGCAAGACCTTCGATTAAAATAATTTATGCAATGGCATCCTCATGTATAAATTGTATTCTAAGCTCATAATTTTATGCCATTTGTGTACATCGTTCCATTTATTGTTCCTCTCCTGAAAGTAATATTCCTGGCCTTCACTCCAAAGTCTCACATTGTTATACGAAAAAAATTGTTAATCTGAAAATGAGTATATTATACTTATCCTAAAACGTTATTCTTCTGCATGTAATAGTTTTAGTTGCAATATATATATATATATATATATATGACTAGACCACAGAAGATATGTATATATAAGATGTAAAGTGGGTATCAAAAGATAAAGAATATAGTGGTAAGAAGTATAGAACTTGGCAATCCACTAAATTCACATTTGTCTTGCACAAATAAATTTACCATGCTAGGTCTTCACAAAAGTAATTGTCACTATGGTTGCAAAACAAGTGAATAAATGCATATCATTAAATGCCCAAAACAAGCCCGAGAATTAAATTTGAATCAGTACATATTTCTAAAGTTCTGCTAACAAAGGAATAAAAGAATTTCGATATTCCTTGGACACATTTTTTAAGTAAACTAGTTAACAATGAACAAAGAGAGAATTCAATGAGGAGAGAAAAAAAATAAGGTTTGAAGTCCTACAATCTGTAAAGATACATGAAGGAATAAAACAAAGCAAAAAATAAAGTCATTAAACTCTGAGAGCAAGCTGAGACACAGGACTGTGGAGATAAAGGGAAAATATGTGCTGAGTGAGGATCTTATCTCACTTAAGCAGAGGAACAATAGCAGCAGCCCGCTTTTCCTCTCCCTCTAGATAGAGGTAGGGATGGCACGCAAGATAGCAACAGGGCCAAAGACTGCTGAAGGTTTATCACTGTTGCGCTCTCCATGAAAGGTTTTGTTTTTTCAAGCCCAACTTAATGTTGTGTGTTGGTAAAGTTTTTGTGAGAGTACATGTGTGCCCGTGTATGCATGATTGTGGGATGATTTTTATAGTATGTATAGTAATTAGTTCACCTCTTTTCCCGAAAGCGAGGCAAGTCAGATTCAGGTCACAATGTCCTTTACAAAGAACTATAGATTCAGCAAGTAGCAGACTGCATTGATTAGTTTTGGGCTGTGATTTTTATTCCAGCTTGATTTCCTCTGTGCTTTTTCTACCTCCACATACAACTATTTTCTTTCTAAACATAACTGTTTTGCTTCCATCGTAACTATTTTTTTCTAAATATTATTCTATCCTCTCTGTATAACTACATCCCTCTTGTAAGTAATCTCACTACATTTCCTATACAATGTGAATCTTACCCATGATGTTCTAGTACTTTCAATGTCTCCATAAATTCTTATATTTATAGCAATAATCACATTTTAGTATTAAAATGTTTTATTTAGTTGCTAAATATATATTAATCAAGATTTTTCTGAGAAATGGAATTAATATCTATCATTTGTTAAAAACTATTATTGAAACTGGCTTATGAAACTATGTAGATCTAGAAGTTCCATAATGGACTATCTGCAAGCAAGGGAGTCAGGGAAACCAACGGCATAGTTCAGTCTCAGT
Source organism: Myocastor coypus (assembly GCA_004027025.1). Classification (NCBI taxonomy): domain Eukaryota; kingdom Metazoa; phylum Chordata; class Mammalia; order Rodentia; family Myocastoridae; genus Myocastor; species Myocastor coypus. The sequence goes on along the minus strand of PVJA010034808.1, from coordinate 16,671 downwards.
CTAAAAGCCTGAGAGCTGAGAGATTAAAAAGGCAATGTGTTCTAGATTAAGAAAAGGGAGTCAGAGAGGAGAGAGAAAGCGAGTGAGTGAGAGAGAGAAAGAGAGAGAAAGAAAGAGAGAGGAAGATAGAGGAAGGGAAGGAGAGAGGAGTTAGTATAAATAAATTTGCCTTTCTTCTACCATTTTGTTCTGTAGCAGTGCAGACTTGGGCTTTGACAACCTGCAACCGTGATGATGGTCCCAGCACACTGATTTGTACCTCATCTCTTCCAGAAATGCCCGCACAGATACACAGAAATCAGGTTTGCTCTAACTTTAGTCCTCACACGTTCAAAATGTTGAGTGATCGCGCATCTTTTTTTGAAAAATATCATGTCAAGTAATTGTCCAGTATGTTGCAATGCATTAAATACACTGAAAAGAGACGTGCCATCAGGAGAGGGATTCTTAATATGTAATTCTCTTTCTCTAGGTAGCTATGGACCCTTATCACATCGAGGACTGGGACACTAATTCATTGTGGATTCAATCATGTCTCTATTTAGACACTGACATTGCTCAATGAATTAATTATTAAATAGCAAAAATAAATCCAAATTTTTACTTTTGTTGGAGTGTGGCTGCTTATCCAAGACTACAATAAATTCATATTCCACATGCATATGTGGTGTCCATGTATCTGTAATGGTTATTGCACATTTAACAAATAAATGAGGGTAATTATTTTTACAAAAAACATTTAAGGACCAGCCAGATAGCTCAGTGGATTAAAGCACCTGCTTAGGCAGACCCAAGGGCAAGGGGTTCAATTCGAGGCTGCTATGCCTGTCCTGCCCCTGGGGCGCACTGAGATAGCGATTGAGACCGGGTGTGGTGGTGTACACCTGTAATCCCAATACCTGAGAGACTGAACACAGGAAGATCACGGTCCTCCTGTCCAGCCTGGATAGTGAGACCCTGTAAGCCCTGAAGTCCCTGTGCTAAATACATTATTTTTTTTTTAAAGCAACATATAATCTTCTGAACAAAGTAAGTCACATCTAAATTGTTTAGATAAATATACAACATTTCAACTAAGAAAATGTTCCTATGTGGTAGGGCTTTGTGGATCTTTCAGAAATGTCTCAGTCATGGCATGACATTTTGTGTAGTTTAATACATCTTCGTCCTTTTACCCTTTTGATTAACTATTTTCAGCGTGTAGAATGTGGAAGGTTGATGCAACAGAAGCACGAGATCCAGAAGGATTCCAGGGCACAAAATACCACTGACCCATCCGAGAACAGTTATGTCCTTGCCCATTCTCCTTTCATCTCTCTGGTTATTGGAAGACAAAAACTGTATTTGAGGATTAGAGGTCGCTGTATCTCAGGAATTGTCTTTTCTTTCTTTTAACAAAATTACAGTAGAACTTACCTCAGAGCTTTCGGTAGGCAACAGATATGTTCAACAGTTTCAAACATTGTTTCGTTTTTACTATTCTTGTACTTGTATTAAGGTCCCAAATTAAAAAAAAAAAATTTACACACATATATACATTCATAATATTGTTAATTGATCGAGAAAATAAAGTTTGATAAGTAAAGAGATTTGTAGTCCAGGGAGATAACTCAGGGGTACAAGAGCCTGCTTGGCAAGGGCGAGGTCCTGAGTTCTACCCCTGGTTCTGGAAAAACAACAAACAAACAAACAAACAAACAAACACAGATTTGGTTAAGAATACGAATATTATCAATTGAAAATAAAAGTGCTACAGCTGGTAGCTACCCTCATGAAAACCATCCTTGTCAGACCCCTGTAGCTCACCCCACATCTGTTGCAGAGGTCTATTTGACAAAGCAAATACTGATTTGGTGTTCTCCTTACCTTTGTTTCCTATCATTCTACTTATTCTTTTCATAAGTTATTGTAACATTGACCAGAAAATAAGGTAGCTGCTTGGCATGTATAACATTGTATGGAGTAGATGTTAGTAACAGAGATTAGAGTGAAGGATAGTTAAGAGTGCAGAGGATCAACAAATAGGGCCAAGACATTCTTAGGAAAGCCCTAGAACAATAAGTTTAAATAGATGACTAGGAGCTCTGAATAGACAGCATTGTATGCTGCTTTTCCTCACTTTCCCTGAACTTTGCTATACATTTTGCCCAGCAATGACCTCATAATGCTTGTGCTAGTTGTAGGGCATTCCTTTGACTATCAGTTAGATTTTTAATATAATTTTAGCCCACCTGCTTTTCATGCACTTTTTGTCATTTGGTAAAACCTCCAGATTCACAGAAACACTACGCCTTCATAGTAAATCCAAATGGTAACAAGTTTTGAAGTTGTATTCATCAGTTCTTCTTAAAGTATCCCCAAGACAGCTTTGTTACTTTCCATGCTGGGACCTAGTGCCCAGAATGGCAGGTAAAGATAATGTAATAATGTCCCTTTGGTAATAGTTAGCATCTATCTGACAATTTTCAATGTAATGTGAAATTCTTAACAAAAGAAGTAATAAAAGGAGAAACTGTAACACCAATGAAAGTCCCATGCATGGAGGATGTGTTTAATAGTTCTAACATGTATAGCATTAAAATTTTATCAACAAATCTTGAAAGAGACATTTTGTACACAGAAATCAATTTACCTAGCTACTATCTCCAAGACTTGCTTGTAATTTATTTTGCCTGAAAGAATACACTGCTTTTAAACCTAATTCTATTGCATTTTAGTGTGTAGAAAGACGGAGAGCTGTGACTATTTTTGCTCAAAATGCAAGTAAAAGATTGAGAAGATTCCCAAGTATTACAGATGAAAATAAATACATTGGTGAAGCAAAATGAAGTACCATCAGCTTTTCTGAGTGCTCGTGTCTTTGTTTAAAATTGTGCGTATGGGTGGGTCAGATACATCAGCAGACTAAAGCACCTGCTTAGGCAGAGCACAGCAGCCAGGGTTCAATCCCCTATTCCCCTTGCCAGCCCTGCCCCCGGGGCATGCTGAGCCAGTGGCTGAGACTTGGCATGGTGGCTCCCACCTGTAATCCCGGAGTTTAAGAGACTGAAAACGAGAGAATCACTGAGTCTGATCTACATTGTGAGACCCTGTAGACACTGTACCAATACAAATAAATAAATAAATAAATAAATAAATAAATAAATAAATAAAGTAAAATTTATATGTATAAAGATTGCTTTTTGTTTTGTGATGTGGCAGTATATTTATCAAAAAGAAACGAAAAGGTCATATGCTGGCTAAGACAGGTTTAGAAAGCCACACACTTTATAAACCATTAGTTTCATCTAAAAACAATTGGAGTGTCTCCTGCAACATTCTGTGAAAACACAGGACAAATATAACTAGGATCAAAAAAATGAAACCACACAGGGTTGCAAGTCTTTTAATCCTGAGTTGGAGCATCCACTGTAGTTCTCACTGGTCATCTGATGTGGAGTTGCTACTAAATAGGTTTTACTTTTATTACTCAGATAATGTGGATAATATATTATACATAACACATGAGGTTGTTAGCAGCTTAAGTAATGCAGCATGGAAAGCTCTGAGCATACTGTCCAGAGCATACTCAATATCTCATCATTACTAGGCACCTTCTTGATTTTGCTCCCTTCAGGAGAGGACTCAAGAGCAGATGAAACTCAAGCATCCTACTGGCAATGAAATCTACACCACGGTCAATTTCTACAATAATGAGCCAGTCTAGGGATCTCACTATTGGAGCAATTTTTTTTCTCTCTCTCTCAGAGATCAGTAATCTCTACTAAGGGACTTGGGATTTCAATGAAACACATTTGAGCAGAGCACTACCAAGAGCTATGGCCCAACCAGCTATCGCAGGGCCTCTGCTTTGTTGTGACTTGCTCTGTAACTCCTCACAAAGACATTTAGAGTGGGACAGCTTCTAGTCTTACCCTTTCATTTTACCAAGAAGAGCAGCAAAGCTATGACAGAAAAGCCAGTAGCTGGCTTGACTACAGTGTCACAATAGGGAAGTGCCAGATCAGTAATAAGGCTACTGTTTGTTGTGGACATTTTCCTTATATGCTATCTGCTACAGCATTTGGGGTGAAGAAAATGTCCCAAACTTCAAGCATTGCAGGACTGTGAAAGAAAATCAATGTACGAAGAGTTGTGAACCTTGGAAAAGCGAACTGACAGAGGCAGATCAGTGGAGAACGAGACTAGGAAGTATCCAGGGAGGGAGAGCTAGGTGCTGGAGCTGACAAACAGGAATAAACAGGAGGCTTCTGGGGTTGCGGTAGTGTAAACACCCCTCCTTCTACCTGGGCAAAGTAGCTGACACAAAGTACAAAGGTACTCGCAGGATATAGGATTCAACCAAGCATGGGAGGATCTTATTTTAAAAATAGTAAGAAAAATAATTTAAATAAAGATACTGATGCCGGGCATGGTGGCTCACACTTGTAATCCCAGCACTTGGGAGGCTGAGGCAGGAGGATCGTTGTGAGTTCGAGACCAGCCTGGGCTAGAAAAGTGAGCTCAAAGCCAGCCTGAACTGCACAGTGAGACCCTGTGTCAAAAAATAAATAAATAAATAAATAAATAAATAAATAAATAAATATAAAAAAATAAAGATACTGAAGTGAATTATTCATCTCTTTTTGAATTTAGAATATTATAAAAATAGGAAGCCCTACTAATTTAGATAAAATATAAATATTTGTGTAATACTAGTATATTTAAACTAGCACTAGGTCTTAGGCCAATTGGCTTATCTTTAAATCACATACATACAATTTATGCTATATATATATATATATATATATATATATATATGAATAGATATATAAATATGCATACATGAATACATATTTATATGCAGGTATAGCTATACATATGCACAGGCTTTTTAAAAAACATTTGATTCTTCATGGCAAAATCTTATGTTTATATCATGTATCACACTCTCCCCAATGTTTTTCTCATTAAGGACATTCTTTGAATGACATTCCAAAAATGTAAGTAGTGGAGTAAAATTGGCTGGGTATGAATTCTAACTTCACTATTGTCTTAGTTACTTTTTTGCTTGATGAGAAAAAATGTTGAACACCCAAAGTTAAAGGAGGGGCGATTAATTTCAGCTCACAGTTTGTAGAGGTTTCAGTCTGTCATTGGCTGGCTCCAGGCAGGATGGTGTGGCAGGGGGGCATCACGGAGGAGAAATAGCTCATGGCAGACAGAAGACCGCAAAAGCAGCAAGCAGTAATGTCAAGAAAGCAGCCACTTTGTGTCCCTTATATCTTATTTAGACTGACTTCCCTTGGGGCAGGTAGCACTTACACCAGGGAGTACCTTCCCACTGTCTGGCCCAGACCTATCTCAAACCAGTGGAGTGATTTAGTAACCACTAAATCACTGAGGCTCTGCAAATCACCTAGACACAAGCCACGGTAGCTATCAACTATAGGATCCAGGCCGAGTTCTTCCAGATTTTGTGTTATGTCCTGTAAAATGACGATGATGGAAGTACCTGTATGCACTGTTTTGTATTAAATGAGTTAACGTAAATACAGTGCAAAAGGAAGATCCATGTAAATAAATCCTATTTCAATTAGTATTGGCTGTTAGACACATTTTGCATGCATAGATGTAGTATACATGCAAGAATTACTCTCCTGGTTGTCTTAATAAGGCCTCTCTGGTCCTAATCTGGTTACTGTGTTATTGATCACATGAAAACATAATAATAGTGCGCAAAAAAGAAAGCAACTGAAATAAAAAAGAGAAATATCTATATATTTTGAAGTTAGAGTACCTATATATACATCAAAATGATTATCTAAAAGATTTTAGAGAAAAAACATTTACTATACCTGTTGGAACCTTTATCCTTCTTCTGTCTATGAGGAAGTAGAGCAGCTGGGGGATCCCCAAGCACAGCCGCATGTAGATAAGTATGCCAAGGGCTTCTCTGGGCACCTGTGTTCCTCCAGAACTCCTCTTGGCCCAGATCACCAAGCCTCATTGCTATCTGGGAGGCAAAAGGGGCTCTCAGTATGGCGGATATTGGCTGTGATAGTGTGGGTTTGATATGTTTATGCTCTGCAGCCCCATGATGGGTAACCAATCTTTGGGTAAACTGAATAAAAGAGAAAAGATCCTAACATTGGTTGGCATGTTCTGACCAAGCTAACGTGAGAAACACATCAGAAAGCCAGCTCCAGGTCCCTGGGATGATGCCCACTCTATTCCTGCCTATAAATCTGGAAGCACGACAAAGAAAGCTGAAAAAAAAAATGTGCTTTTAATCTCTATTTTTCCTTTACAGATAACTGGGAATCAGAAAGTCCTGGAAGTAAATACTTTCAGCTGTATGATACCACTTCGACATATCTGGGCATGGCTAAATTCAGAGACACAACCCACTTTTGTAGCTCTTGGTTCTATGCTTAATGTTATAAAGGCCAATATATTTTTGGCATGATACATTGATTGATTTGATGCTTTGTAAATTAATATTTCCAAAAGTTTGTTTCGCTTAAGACAAAATTGTAATCCATGAAGTTTCCATAAGAAAATGTTCTGGTTAATGCTAGATTAAACAAAATACATTGGTCTGTTTTCTGAAAAGTTGCTGTGACATAATAAAAATACATTTATTCTCTATTCCCGGCTCCTTGTTCTGTTACCAACCATTGAAATTTTGAATTTTCTGATATTGAGTAGTTCATTACGTTAAAATGAATTTTGGGATCCCACACATTAGGATCTCCTTAACTGATGAAGTCTGCAGAGCTCCTCATCTGTGACCACAGCAGCTTCACAGGCAGCCCACTTGCAGAATACATGGTGGAAACTGCATCTTTCCCCCATACTCTTCCTTTTGCACACCTACTATCCATTCCTTCCCTTTGCTCACTGGTAAATTGTTTGATTTAGAAGAAAACTATATTTTTAAATGTGGAGCCTCCTTAAATTCTAGGCGTCGTTTTACAGAATTATACAATCTGCAGGTGGAGTGTTTCATGGTGACCTCTCACCTATAGTCTACTGGACCAAGCATGGGTAACTTGGCTCTACCAGGACTTTCAGCTAAGTCTGAGATGAAGGCAGACTTTGAGGATAAAGCCCCAGCCTCTGATGACTGGGCATCAGTTTTGGTAGTATCCGAATTGGACTGAATTATAGAACGCCCAGGTGATGTCTGGGAATTGCTTGTTTTAGGAATGGGTATAGCTTCTAGGATACCTTGATATATTAAAATCTATTCAAAAATTGTCAATAGCAGCAAACTATTGCCAAATTACTAATTTGCACTTAAATTCTTTACTTGAGAATAATATCATAACTTTTCTAGAAATTTGTACCCACTTTTAGAAAATTATCTTATAAAAAATCTTCATATATTCTTCATAGTACATTGCACCTAACTTTGAGTTAGGCACTTATAAGTAAATGAAGAGAAATACATTTAAACCCAAATGAGCTTTTATTTGCTCTGCGCGCCATCACAGAACCTTTATCCCAGATGTAGTTTTTATTTCTCCTTTTCATTTCAGGCTTTGGGCCTTCATTAGAAAGTCAACTTTAAAATCTCTGGTTTATCCAACATTTTCCAAAAGGAAGCCAGATGTGGTGCTGCATGACTGCAAAGCTAGCATCAGGTTGAGGTGGAAAGATGCCTGCACGTTTGAGGCCAGCCTGGGCTACATAGTGAACTGATGGCCAGCCTGAAGTACATAGTAAGATCCTGTTGAAAAAAGATAGATATAGATATACTTTTATACATATTTATATTTTTCAAGAAAATAAAAATCAAATTACATCATACTGAAATTTATGGGGTACAACTAGAGCAGTGCTAAGCAGGACATTTATAGTCATGAAGAGTCACACTTGGAAGATCTCAACTGGGTTGTTGACACACATGTGTAATCTCACACTCGGCAGGCAAGAACAGCATTGTTAGCTCAAGGCCAGTTTGGGAAACACAGTGAGTTCTTGGCCAGGCTCTACTATGTAAGGAAACCCTGTGTCACTGAAATAAATAAACCCAACAAACATAAATGCATATCCAACCTTCATATTGGAATAATAGGGAAAAGAACAAATCGAAATCTTAAAGAAGAAAGATGAGTGCAAACATAAACAGGGGCTAGAAAAAAAGTAGAGAAAACCAGTGTACTCTAGAACTACATCTTTGAGAAGAAAAACAGCTTGAGTGATCTTGCATGAGAATGGTAATGTGACATTTTTTTTTCCAGTCTGAACCCAAAATTTTTTAAATTGTAGCTTATTTTTCTACAGGAACCCAAATAAATTTCAAACAACTCTGAGAAACCAAAAGGATATGAAGGCAATCTTCCATGCAATGTTTCTGTGACAGAGGAAGCTGTTTTTCTACAGGGAGTGTCATGACTTGTCACCTACTCCAGTTGACTGAACACCATGGAACATTACATTCGTTTTGTGAATATTCTAGAAGATTCTTGACACAGAAATTACATGGATTCACATTTCAAAAGCAAGGCTGCTTTAAAGTTTGTGCAGGTGGCATACCATAGAGAAGGTTTTCCAAGGTATGTTTGTGATTATGAGTGGTCTCTGGGTCCTCCAGGAAAGAAGCGTTTCTCCAAACAAACATGGTGGTACTCTTGACCAACGATGAAGTAAGAGGCAAGATGTGTTCTGGTCCCGCTCTGTTCCTATGAACATAAATATTCTGGCATCAAATTTTTCATTATATATAAAAAAAAAACATGGCATGAAGGATAGTCAGAGTACCCAGGTTTTAAACAGGTGTAAGAGCATTTTGAGGGCAAAAGGAAAGAAAAATGACCTTGAAATAAACTCAAGACATACATGAAGTCCTATAAAGAAAATTCAGCAAGGAACGGCTGGTTACCTTAAGAATAGTTGTTTGGGAATGAATATGTACATCTTAAAATAAAATTCTTCAGTGCCGAGCAACATGTATTATCCAGAAATCTTGGCACAATGCAGTCACTGGTTCTGATTTTCTAAGAGAGACAAAAGTTTGAAGCTTATGTGAAATTTTCTTTTTCTTATTTGATTGTAAGGAACTTTAGGTTAAAAATATGTGTATGGGCAATAAAAGAAAATATATATTTTTCTGATTTTCAGCGGCCATCTGATATAGTTTCTGACTATATCAACCATATATCTAGTGATCCAACCTACTTACACTGAATTATATGCACTTTGCATTATTGACTTTCTTTGCCTGAAATTTTACCAGAACTTTAGCAGTAATTTTCTCGAGCATTATTATTTTTTTAAGACTTCCTTACATAGCTGCAGTTGTGCTGCTATTGTGATATTTGCCTTTTCATTTGTTTATGCTGCAATCATGAATTAAAATATTTCTATGGAGGACACATTGAACATACAGATTTACACACCACTCATCCTCTCCTGGACTATACATAGAAAAAAAACAAAACAAAACAAAACAAAAAAAAAACAGCTGTAATAGGTTGCATAGTTGAAATATAGTTACTTTTTAAATGAATGTATGAATGTATTATAAAGATGGATATTTAGACTCAAAGTGATGACCAGTCAAAGAGTCTACCATCACGTAAATCTAAGTTGAACTCCTTGGTAGGTCAACTGAGACTATTTATGGTGGTCTACCAGAAGGAAAAAATAAATAAACAAATAAAGCCTCTTCCTCTGATAGGCTAATCAAACTGGAATAGGATACATCCTACATTACATTACTATCAAGTATGCTTTCTTCATTGAAATAGGTTGAATAATAGATGTTTTTTGGCATTCCAAAAACTTAATTAAATAATATAAGTAGTTTTTCTAGCGTTGCCAATGATGCAGAACAACTTTAATTCTGAATTTCTATAAATGAATTTTCTTTTATTTATCATCCTTCCTAGACTATCTTTGTCACTCCACACTGGCAGCTTAACCTCCCTCTTGCTATTACAGAATTGTGTCTTCACACACACACATGAACAAGTACATGCTAGCTCCTCTGAGATGTGCTCCACCCCTCCTTCCTCCAGCTGATGAAGTCCTGCTCTTTCTTGAAACTTCAAGAAATTTCACCTCTTCTTCAACTCCCAGAATAAACTTGCTCTTTCTTGCCTTTGAGCCAGCATTTAGGAGAGTGATGAAAGCATACAAGTAGATGATAAGCATCAACTTATAATATTATTGACCCTCAGCTAGAGTTGGACTGCTTTACTGTCAGACAAAATTCTTCTAAAATTCTATTGCCTCCTACCACATCTGGGAAAACATCATGATTAAAACATAACTGATGTAGATAAACAGAGTCAAATTGAACTTCAGGAATTGAAAGATAATATTATGGCCAGTCCTGGCCAACAGAACATTTTTTATTCCTGAGCAACTCTCTTAAGAATTAAATTATATGCTATTTTCCAACTATCAGCAGAAATGATCCCTTGTTTGCTAGTAAAAGTATTCATAGTTTTCTGAAAGACATTATATTCGTGATTACAAATAAAGTGGATGCCTTGGTGCATATATTATGCTAGAATGAAAAAAGAATTTTGTTTGGAAAATAAAGTTTCAATCTTGAATAAGTGTTTGTCACCTAAATGATTTATCTTCATAGTTATAATAGTTATAACTTGAGCATAGTTATAACTTGTTAAGCAAACCAGTGCAGATTTAGCTATCCAACATGAACTAACAAGGGAAAACACACTAAACTTATTCTTGCAGTGAGGAAGTTGAATTTATCATAACTTTATTTTTTCCAATGTATTTGGTTAATGCAGGGTCTCACTGCACAGCTCGCACTTGTGGTGATCATCCTGCTTTCAGCTTCTCCGGCACTGGTATTACAGGCATGAACCACTGCAACCATACTCTGGCCAACTCAGCCCACTGTGGGGGCAGGGCTGGGGCAGCGTCAGGCTGTGAGGATCAAACCAAGGTCCCCATGCTTGGATACGTTTGACTAAGCAGGCATTTTAATCAGCTGAGCTATTTCACCGGCTCTAACGCACTTTTTTTGCAGACTTATTTATATTACTTTTCATGGTCACTTGCCTTTAGTGTTTGAATAAATCCAATTTGACTCCAGATCAATATGGCTATAGGAAGTTTATCTCGGTAGAATTTTGTTCATATAATTCCCATATATTTCTGGTGATCACTAAAAATTATAACATATACAATTAATAATCTGATATACCTGTCATATAGATAAAGATAGGTAGAAATTTTGTATATATGGACTTCTACCCTCTGAAGATATCTGCAATCATATTTTACCTAGGTCCTTCCTTCTGCTTATCTCTGTCACATCTCATGAAATCTGCATCCAGACTCTGTGGACACTACTAGGAATAGTTAAAATGAGGTCATCAAAGGCAAGAAAGCTTCACTGAAGATTTAAAGGTAATAGTTGGGAATTGAAAAGCATGAAATGAAATCCTCTGTTGATTACAAGCAAGACTTGTTAGAGACACAGGTCATCTTCTTTCCAGAGTTTGCCTCTCACCAGCTCCCTCTTTGATTTGTTTCACATCTCCATACCAAGCAGAGAGATGAAGTTGCCCCTGAAACCTGTACTTCCAGCCATTCACTTCTCCCCAAGTTTAAGCTCTCAGCTCACACTTCTCCAAGCATTCATGGGAAAGAAAGCAAAAACAAAACCTATATGTTTCTTCCACTGCCATCTTACTTTTCAACATGGAAGACAAAAATACTTACATTTTTCACGAATACATTTTTTAAATTTTCCAAATTTATGAGATTTTATGATTATGATCTATAATCCTAAAATAATTTATTAAGTACTCTTTAGATTATTATTAGCCTTTACTTAAATAAATTAAAATACTAATAAAGGATTTTTATTTATTTATTTTTTTTTCTTTACATTTCAAACGACAGACCTAGCCTTACTGTTACTGTCTCTATCCATGAGTGTTCAGATTCAGTTACAGAATGCCATTAAAATTATAGTGTGTACTTAATAGGAAGAGATAAGTAACTATGTGTCTGCATCACTGCATCATCAGCTTTCAGAGCTCTGGAAAAAAATAACTGACACAACTGAAGAGGGGGGTTAATTTGGCTCATGGTTTTAGGCATTTTCAGTTCACAGTCAGCTGTATCTAAATCAGTCCAGTGATACAAACAAGTGTAAACACTGCATTCTACTCAGTGTCAGCTTTACATCCAAACACATTTTCTTACACCATACTCACTCTCAAAAAGCCACAATATTTGAATTAATAATTCCAACTAATCGTTGTGCACAATTAAAAATGCTATATCTCCTTATCAAAGTATCAATTATTCCATAATCTGTCAAACTTCAAGTCATATTCTCTTCTTCTTTATAAGATATTTAGTGCAGGGTCTCCAAGCTCTTACTTAAACAGGTGGGACTCATGGTGATGCTCCTGTCTTCAGCCTTCCAAGCACTGGGATTCCAGGTGTGCACCACTATGCCCAGTCTCATCACTATCTTAGTTCACTCTGGGGATGGGACCTACATGGCATGCTGGGAATGGAACTCTGGCCACTGCGCTCTGTCTAAGCAGGCAATTTAGCCCAATATATGGCCAGCCTTCAAATCATATTATTTTCCAATACTCCATGCAAACACTTACGTTTATAAAAATAAGAATCAAATTGCATAATTCCAATGTACTTTGGTGCAGAGCAAATAATCTCACTTTTATTGGGAGAAACTGGAGGATAGAAAAGAATCAGACCAAAATAAGATAAAAGTCCCCAAGGTAAAACATTAATCCTATATTTTTGTGCCTTCTCTCAGGGAACATGATGGTGAATTTTAAGTTCCAAGGAGCTTGCTAGCCTCATACAAGTACTTGTTTTCTTTCTAATAGAATTTACATCTCCATTTTCCTTACCATCTTTAACTCCACTTTTATATGCAATTCTTTCTGGGCCCAAACTTAAACTTTTCATGTCATATGCTTATTTTTTGCCACTGAATTCTCTTTCTTATTTGTAAGGGTATAGTGCAGTACTGTTTAAAGAACAGTGATCAAAGAGACAAAAATATTTGATCATGAAATTGATAAGTAAAAGAATGCTCAGTACACAGTACAATAATCTACACTGCAATCTATGAGGCAAAGATATCGTTCCAGCATTTTTGTTAGAGAAATTTGAAAGCACTAAAATCATAAATAGTAAAAGATTTTTACAAATGCATAGGATATTCATGTAAAGAGTGTATGTTGTAAAGCTGATATTAGATTCAAAAGCAAATAGAATTCAACTTGCTTCTCTCATACACATTGTTGTATAAAAAGTAAAACTATTGGATTACACATCAATAATTTTTTTGGATCCAGCACTGGGTTTCATCCTCATCCCTTACATTCTTTTTATTTGCAGCAGTATTCATACCACATCCAGAATAATGCACTGATTTAAATCATCTTCCATCAGTACAAACCATCCACCGCCGAAAATACCAGTCTTGAGCACAGTCTCAAGTTCTGGGAAGAATTTAAACAATTTGTTTTGCTGGAGTATAATGCATAGAGCTTCTTGTCCAATTGCTAATTAAGTCCTTCCTGGATCTGGCATTCACTGTTTGTGTTCCTCAACCTACAGTGCTCTGAGCTCTGACCAGAAACATCCGTCAGGTTCTTCTTATAATATTCTAGACCTTTTCCAGCCTGCTTCTCTCAAACTGTCCAAACACTTCCCACAAACCAGTTCTAAAGTCTCCTAAACCTACTCCTTAGGTACAGTCATCACAAAGATCAACTCCTGATACCCATTTTCTGCATGTTAGCTTTCCCATTACTGAGAAGTAGTTTCAGATTTCATAACTTGAAGAAGAGGAGGTTTCAGTTAGGGCAGAGTTTCAAAAGTTTTAATCTGCTTTGCCTGGCTCAGATATGTAGGTCAAAATAGCCTGGAAGCACAGCGGGAGAGTGTCTTAGTTACTCTTTTCTCTTCTCTCCTTGCTGGGACAAATACCCTACACTCAAAATTAGGAAAGGCAAGGTTCATTTAGCTCACAGTTATCGCAGGTTTCTGTCCATATTCAGCTGGCTGCAAGGCAAAGAGAGGCGCATGGCAGAAAACAACCTTTCATGGTGGAGGTACAGAGCAAGAGCAGTAGCAGCAGCTCAAGCAACTAACTCTTTTCCTTCCTTAAATTGAAATGCAAATCACCTGCTTCAGGGGAAGTGCAGCACTCACACCCACAAAAAACAATCACAAATTCCGGAAGCTGCTCCATGACTGCATGAGGTTAAGGGGGCACCTATACACAAACCATAACAGGGAGCCACACCAAACAGGAAGGATCTTAGGCTTTACTAATGTCATTCTTCTTTCCTAAACAGATAAAGCTGAAACGGTTAAACAATCACTGAAGACTAATAAACTCATTCAAAATTTATCCTAATGTTTACTGCTCCATGAAAGTGAAAATTTAAACTTACTAGAAGTTCCACTTAGAAAGTTGGCATTTTATTACAAAAATATTTTCTAGAGTTCACTGAAATGATTATGTTGATTGCTTGTGAAGGTGATCACTAAGTAGAAAATAAGTTTCCTGGAATTGTCAAGAATTTCAAATATATCACTACTAATTTTGCAAATTAACAACTGCAATTAGTGTGGTATTATTTGAACAACTCACTTGGAAACTAACAACAAACCACTGATACTGATGACATTTTAAACTATTCTCCAATGTCCTAGGGAAACAAAAAACAAAATCTCAGGCTATTCTTGATATATAAAATTATTAAAAGCAATTATCATAGGAGGTGAAACACCCACACCTGGGCTCATGAATATCACAGATAGGAGAATCAATATGCAGCTTGGTTTACTTCAAGGCAGTAAAAATAGATCAATTGCTGTTCAGCAGTTTCTAGATATAATTCATGAATTCTAGATGTTTAAATTCTACATACTTCATATTTCTAGATAATGAGCTAAATGACTTTGGAAATAGAATTCTAATGAAACTGGAGATGGTAGTTATTAATACATATTTTTATATTATTTATGGAAAAACTAATAGATATATGATGACTAGCTACAATTAACAATATGTATGACAATATTAATATGTCATGAAATGGTTTCACATTGTTGATTTGCATGCTTTCCTTTGAAAATGAATATTAAAGATTACATGATTTAAAATCAGTTGTGCAGCTATCACTTGTACATTAAAGTATGAAATTTGCATCAGAATTCAGGAGATACCTGTTTTTGCTCACATTATTTGTCTAAAATGGTAACAAAATTCAAATTCCATGAACACGCAATAACACAAAATATTTAAAGAAAAATGTTATTTATCTTGCCTTTGTGATAAACAATTTTCAACTATAATGTCAATTTATCTCTTAGAATTTTCAGTTATTGAGTAAGTCACAGTTATTCTTGGCTATTTTACTGGTTAAGTTATATTTATGACACTGGGAATGTATCAGAAATAATTTTATTTTGGAGTAGCAGCACTTGTCCTGGGGGTACAGTAATTAGCTTAGAAAATAAGGTGAAAGTCAAGTGAATTTCTAAACTGGGCATCTAAGATATATAAGACATTGCACAAAATTTTTTAACCAGTTATCTTTGATCTTCAGTTCTTAATCTTGCCTCATCAGTTAAATTAGTTATTACTGGACAAAAATTTAATCTTTCCATTGTTTTAACTTCCCTTTGTCTCTGAGTATTTCCACACTTGCTTGTCATTTGAAACATGTGTTATTTTCATGAACTGATAAAAGGTAATTCTGTTACGATCCAAAAATTAACATTGCAGGGAGGATAATGGTACCAATAGTTAATGATATTAGATATCATTATATCTGGTGCCTAACTTCCTTAAAACCTTTCAGAGTCTGTATTTTGGATATCCATCTTGCCTTTCAGAACTAATTAATGAAGAATAAGGAGGTAATATTGTATTTATTTTTCCTTGATATAGATATTTATATGACTATTTTCATGTTTTTGTAATGTAATGAAAATCATTTCCAGCATGTATGAAGTTGTTATTTTTTGTTATTAAAATCTTGAAAATATTATTAAAACACTTTGATGTGGACCTGCATATTCATCTTCCATCTTCTAATTTAAACGTTCCCTATATTTTTTTTAAAAAAGCTTTTACTTTCTAGTGATGTAAAATACTTCTTCAATTATTTCTGCTAGAAATGCCTCTCTTTTCTATCCACCTCCATTTTTTCTTTATAATTTTATGAAAACAATTTCAAGTTCATTATAATCATGAATTATGTTATTTTCCAATATAAATACATTTCATTTTTCTTTTTTATGATGTATTTAGTACGGGGTCTACATGTTCTCACTACATGAATCAGGCTCCTACTGATTCTCCATTACAGGTGTGTGCCACCATGCCCAGTCTCAGCTCACCCCGGGTGTGGGGCTGGCATGTCACACGATTGAACCCCAGCCACTGTGCTCTGTCTAAGCAAGCGCTTTTGTTTCCTGAGCAAGCTGGCTGGCTTACATTCCATTTGTCTGACGCAGCTAATTTTGTCTTTAAAAATCATTTTTCTCTACTTTTAAAGATTTCCATATATCTTGGTTTTTTCATCTCAAACATTGTTTTCATATGTGTTCTGCTCATATGTAACTGGTGCTCTTTTCTTGTAAAATATTTGGAAATTTTCAGTTTCCTGTTTTTTTTTTTTTTTTTTTTTTTTT
>PVJA010034807.1:0-22278 GCA_004027025.1 Myocastor coypus | reverse complement strand
AAAAAAAAAAAAAAAAAAAAAAAAAAAAAAAAAAAAAAAAAAAAAAAAAAAAAAAAAAAAAAAAAAAAAAAAAAAAAAAAAAAAAAAAAAAAAAAAAAAAAAAAAAAAAAAAAAAAAAAAAAAAAAAAAAAAAAAAAAAAAAAAAAAAAAAAAAAAATTAAAAATTAAAAAAAATAAATAAATAAATTCCAAGTTGTACAAGAGATGTATATGGAGTAAGAATTTAGGGTTGACAATAGTAAAAACATATGCTTGACTGAGTGAAAACAAACTTTAGAATATTTGTATACAGAGAATGTCTCAGTCATATCTGAAGATTTTTCCAAGATCAGTAGTTCATTTGGTGGGAGGTAAAAGAAAATGTTGTTTTACTGAGGACAATGAGATTTAAATTGTAATACTATATTATCCATCTATTATAGAAAAGCAGAAAATTATTTATATAAATATCTATAACAAAAATGGAGAGATGTATGCTGTTACTTTGGCAAACTACCTGAAATATACTAATAATTTACATTTTATTTTAATTTGTATATGTTTCCATCACTCATAGATATCGTATAGAGTCTATTTTTATTACTCAATAGGTCAATTTGTTAAAGGATCATTAACACAAGAAATCAATAACACAAGAATATTAGAATTGATATCACCAAGGGCCAGCAAGCTAGCTCAGCAGACTAAATACTTTCCCAGACAAGCACGGGGATAGGGGTTCAATCCCAGGTACCATAATGCAGTGCCAGCCCTACCTGCAGACATGCTGAACTGGCCACTGACACCAGGTGCATGCTTGTAATCCCAGTGCTGGGGAGGCTAAAAACAATAGGATCACTATGAATTTGAGCTTCATAGTGAGACCCTGTACCAAATACTTTAATTATTATTAGTATTATTTTATTTATGTATTTAATTATTTATTTATGGTGCTAGAGATTGAGCTCAGGAACTTGTGCTTGACAGGTAAGAGCTTATTCTGCGGAGCTATCTCCTTGGTCCCTACTGTACCAAACACTTTAAAAGTTATATTACCTTAGCTTTCAAAACAATTTTTGAGGCCTGGCAGGATGGCTCAGTGGTCTAAAGCGCCTGCTTGGGCAGCTTCAGGGACTGCAGTTCGATCCCCGACACCACATGCTGCACTAGCCCTGCTCTCGGGGCAGGCTGAGCCGGCCATAAAAATGAGTGAATAAACAAACAAAGGATCTGAAACAAGAAAAAAATAAATAAAATAAAAAAAAAAACGATTTTTGAAAAATTTTAATATGAATACTAGCTTCTAGAACTTATTGTAGCAAATTCTTATTGATAAAGCTGACATAAAATTTTATAAAGCTGCATATAATAATTTATTTTACCTTTTAATGCATAGCTTCCAAAGACAGAAATAACATGAATACTTTTTTTCTCAATGCATTTTACCATTAAATTGTCTGTGACAAGTTTTTATGCAGCCTATGAGCTTTTTGACTTTTTTAAACTCTGACTTTTTGTGCACTATTTTATGAGAATTACTTTCTCTATGTCTTATCACAGATGTAAAATTTTTAGTTCCAGGAAGCAGCACAATGAAAGAAACATTTCCTCTTTGTGTGCTTTCTATAGCAGGAGATTGAAACTTGTATAGAAAAGGGATTTAAGACACAAACTTAAGCAGTCTTAGAAAATTCTACAACAAAATCTTCAATAGGAAATGGAATTGGTGAAATTGCTATTGAATTTTAGGGTTGCTTCTGTGTGTCTTTTCATCAAGGTAGCTGTATTATGTGTAGAAAATAGATTGGTGTAGCATGTGAATGCATTCTGAGGCATTCTGACAGAATGTAATTAGGAATGTCATCCCCACGGAAACCAGTATTCTAAAATATTTACAACCTGAGAATTCTCTGCAAGCTGATTAGTAGCGGCAGCAGATCACACTTCCGCAGTATACCCACTTAGGCATTCTCTAGACCCTAGGAATAGACAGATGAACATAATGCTGTGATATACATGCAGCCTTCCCATATTGTTTAGTGTGCCACTATGAACATTCTACAAATGTCCTAAACAATGTCTTCAGAAGAGAAAGTGGTGAAGTGTGATCAAAGAATACGTGATATGATAGATGAACGATTTAGGAGACACGATCAAATGCAGTATGCTATAGACTGACTGACTCCTGGGACAAGAAAACAATACTAGAAAAATTAGATCTGTAATTAATTTAGCTAGTATTATGTCAAAATTAAGGGATTTCATAAGGAAATTATGAATTGTGCAAGATTTTCTTTTTAGAGGAAGTTGATTAAAGGGTATATGGGAATTTCTTAACGCTCTCTCAATCCACAATAATTTGGACATAAAATTTAAAAGTTAACTATAGCAATGTGCTAAAATATGAATTATCTATAAGCTATTATTTTAAATGTCCTTACTATATACTCCACGATTATTATATGGTTTTAACTTTCTTCAAAATATTCAAGGTTTCAAGGCAAGTGGTAATATCTAACCATATTCCAATCATACATAACTATGTCTCAATCTGAGCAATGTATTTGATGATAAAATAGATAATATATCAACCATTGTTAATCAGCTATGCTTGGTTTGAAAAATCTGTAACATATTATGGTATGTTGCCCTATTGCTTTCTTTGTTTCTGATTTTTTTTTTTTTTGCTTTGCTTTTACTTTTCAAAATAAAACTAAATTTAAAAAAAACATTCAAAGTTATCGTGAATTCACTGAAAACCTAAGCCTATAAATCTCTTTTTGTCCTAGTGAGCATGTTCCTTGCTTATAACCTACTTTGACGTAGTTTGGTTGCATAGGTTCTGATGATTGGTCTTGTCTGCTACTTTATTGGCTCAGGAGCTGAGGGTTCGGTTAGTCAAGAATTCCAAAAGCATTCCCATAGGTAAGGAAGGGTGACACTTGGAACTATGCCCAGTCCCTGACCTCTTCCAAATGCAAAACTTTAATGCTATTTCTTGCTCCAACCTCTTTCTAATGTTTTTCTTTTTAATTTAGAGACTTTCGCATATTATTTTTGTCACTTTAAATTCTGCCTAACAGGACAAGCCAGATAACTTAGCAAATTAAAGGAACTGCTTAGGCAGATACAGAGGCTGCATTCCTGGCCTGCTGTGCTGGCCCGCCCAGAAGTGCACTAAGACAACAATTGCAACTAGGAGTGGTGGTGCATAGCTGTGATCATAGCACTTGAGAGGTTGAAAAACCAGTAAGGATCACTACATGTCCAATCTGTGTAGTGAGACCCTGTGACACTGTACTACATACATAAAAAAATAAATTCTGGCTGATAATTTGTGTCTCCAACTATAATTTTTATAATTTGACTCTTCAGGCTGGTTTGGTGATTTGAGCACTAATTTGCTTAGTAATATTTCTCTTATAAGTCTAGTAGCATTTACAGTTACACATGACTCATTTCTCCTTAGTCTGATAATAAAACACACTGAGTAGTGAAAAATTGTATGAATTGTGTGTGTATGTCTGTGTTTTTGTGTGTGTGTGTGTGTGTGTGTGTGTGTATGTGTGTGCAAATTTGCCTATTCTTCAGTTCTGATCAGACACTTGTCATTCTGAATTAGGTGTCATGACACACCTATATTTCTGAAGCATTTTTGGCTGTAATTTCAGGCTTAACATGTATTTGCCTGTCATTTTCCTTTTTTGGCTCTGTATCTCCAAATTTCCATTGAAAACCAGCCCCAAGTGCTAACATCCCCTCTGTGCCATCCTGCCTTTGGATTCTTCTGTATCAAGAAAAATATTTTTAATTAGTTCTTAAAATTGTTGCCTTTTCAGACACTTTCTTCTGTCCATTGCTACAAGTAAAAGTCCTTAAAAACAGATAGATAAACAGATTTATAAAACAAAATATTTAAGGATATAAATGATCTTGTTTATACTAACATAGGTGTCAAAATTAAAAATACAGTGCATTTAGGTATTTATAGCTACAGTAAGATTCACCTCAATAAAATGAAATAAATACAACTAAATAGTATAGAACATAGACAAAGGAGGTAATATTTCTGTTGTCTGTGTGTGTCTGGGTATACACGACATTTTTTAGGACTGAAAAAATTTCCTCTGGTTGCGCAATAGAAATTATATTGGTCCTATTTCAGAAAACTCCATAAAATTAATTTTGAATATTTGTTAATAGAGACTAGAATGGCTAAATGGAGATACTACTAAAAATATATGATCAAATATGTTGGATAAGCTTCAAAACTCTTGAATATTATGTGTAGTTTATGTATTTGATTGAGAACATGGTCTAAGTTTTCATTTCTCAGAATTTGAGATTTAGAGAATAGCTATTTTCACACAAATTCTAATTATTCTGTATGAAATTTAAAGGTCAAGAGAAGGAAAGCAATCTATAGTGTTCATTGTTTCCACAAGGGACCACACAAAATGAAACACAATTTATCTTCCAAGCATAAATTACCGAATGGTCCTAGCCGCTTTCTTGTTACTGGGACAAAATACCTGACACCCACAAGTTAAAGAGAGAAAAGTTTATGTTAGCCCATGTTTTACAGAGGTCTCAGGCAACAGTCAGCAGCTCCAAGGCAGGGAGACCCGGCATAGGATCATCGCAGAGGTAAGACAGTCCACAACAAGACAGGTAGGAGCAGCAAGGCATTAGCCTCCTTTGCCTCCCATCCCATTCAGGCTCCAGGTCCTTTGCTTGCTGCCGCCTTCCCTGGGATGGGTCCACGCACCACCCAACCCCTCAACTCTGCTAAGCCAGTCAGTGGTCTAATTCAACTACCACCACCTAGATCCAGCCCCTTCCTAAACTCACACTCAAACTCAGTGAAGCCTGTGGGGGAGGGGTAAGGTACAAATCACAACAGTAACTACTTAATTGCTGTGCACAAATTCTGATAGAACTGGTCATACAAATTGAAATGAGGACAAAGGTAGGTTAGATCAACAGTCTCTCTAATGAAAGCTGTTTTTCTTATATTTAATAATATAAGTAGGATATATTATTAAAATAAGTTATCTTCTTTTATATATTCAACAGAGGCAAAAGATGATAATTATTGACCTTTAGTGAGAGCTATCTTTGTTTTATTTTAAAAAACTTGAAAAAAAACCTATTTACTCTCTGTAGGGCCTAGAAATATACAAGCTCTCTAAATTTCCCATGGATTTCAATGCATAGAGAACAGCATTAAGACTACTGTCACTGAATTATAGTGAGTCCAGAACTAGAAATACGAAAGCGTAGTTTCAGATTGCCCAGTTATTCACAGTCAATATCAAACATTGTGCAAAAACTTACATGTGTATATCCTTAGCTGCTCCATATTGTCTTACCCTTTGCATTAGTCAAGTTGTTTATAACTAAAACACCCTTTAGAGTTTCATTCTGCATAATGAGATAAGCTGTTTAATTTCAAAACGTGTGGGCCATCAGAAGTCAATTTCTAGAAGTCTGTTTGTAGTGTAGAAATTTGGCTTAGTGACAAAATCCCTGCCTAGCATGCACGAGGGCTTTATGTTCAATTTAAAGCATCAGGTCAAAAGAATTTTATTGTTGTTATTGCTTTAATGGTATTAATTTTGTCATCAATGGTCTAATATTCTATTAATAAAAATAATCCTTATGGTTTTAGCACTGTAGGCACTATGCTTTATTTATTCTTTTAATTTGCTTTTTGACCTAAGCATTTTGTGGATAAGAGACATGAATCATCAAGAAATTAAAATACTATGATAACTGATGTGATGTTAATGAAAGGATGCAGGTCTTTCTAGCAGTAACTTATGATACTTAGAAAATATCTTATTTGCTCTTATTCTTCTTTAACACTCATTCATCTTTAAAAATCAGGTATACAGGGGTTTGCAGAGATAGCTCACTGGTCTAAGTGCCACCTGGCAGGCACAAGGACCCAAGTCTGATCCTAGTAACGCATGTCATGCTGCCTCAGCCGTGACTCTGGGTGTAGTGGTGCACACCTATAGTCCCAGAGTGGTATAGCTGAAACAGGAGGCTCACCATGAGACCAAGCTTTGTAGTAAGACCCTGAACCAAACAAATAAGTACAACACTAAAGGAAAAGAATCAGGCATACAAGGAAAAGTACTTTTATGCAGTATGAAAAAAGTTGAGAATATCTCTACACCAAACCAAATCTTATTTATTTTCTTTATTTCTTTATATTTTAGGGAAGGGCCTACAGGGTGTTCAAGGTCTCACTCCTAGATCAGACTCATAGTGATCTGCTTGTTCACAGCCTCCCAAGAGCTGGGATTAGAGCTGTGCGCCACCATTCCCAGTCTCAGTTGTCATCTCAGCATGCCCCAGGTACAGGGCAGGGATAGCAGGCCTGATAATCAAACCTACACCTCCGCCCCCCGCCCCTACCAAACCAAATCCTATGCCACTTTATCTCCCTATTTGATGTTGGTTTCCCACTGCTGCGGCTGCCATGAGGAAGGCTGACAAGGAAACTAAGGGGAAGGAAGCTAGTGCCCGTGCCCTAAAAGGCCTAGCAAACAGAGAGGCAATCTGCCTATTTGCTTTCTCATTGCTGAGACAAAATATCTGGTACCCAAAATTAAAGTACAAAAGGTTTATTTCACCATTCACAGTGGGTTTGAGTTTTAGTCATTTGACTCCAAAAGAGTATGGCATGGCAGAGTGGCATCCAGGTGGAGGAACAATTCGACTTGGGCAGAAGGCAGCCAAGCGGTGAAGAACCAGTAGAAGTGACTGTAGCAGGCCTCTTTTTCTCCCTTGTATTCTCCCAGGACTATCCATGTAGGTAATTATAGCCAGGGTGGGGCAAGCTTAATCTTAGCATTCCACCATGAATCAATCCTATGTATCATATTCTCTAGATCCAGCGGTTCAAACAGTCCCCCTTAGGACTGCACAGGGAATTAGGGGAGCATCTTTGTGCAAGTCATACCGGAATCCAAAGGGAAAAACTAAGGCAAGCGTGAGAAAACCCCAGCTGAATGAAAGCAGAGGCACCCCGAAAGACAAGATACACAAAGTGAAAGGTGTTGCCAGTGCAGAGTGGAGTGTGCATATTCTATAACTGTCTGCCTCTAGTAATGACAAAGATTGGAACACTATTACCAATTTTCGTGGAGATTAATGATTTTTAGTTTTGCTTCATTACCTAAGTTGTTAGCACACAGAACCCGCCCCTTTTGGCTTTTGAGGAGTAAGCCTAAGGCTCTAATAGTGTTTGAGAAGCTGGACTGATATAAGGGGAAAAACCTGTTTCTCCTAGTTTTGTGGTACTTTCCGTTCAATCCTAGTGAGAGACATTCTCTGAGGTTGATGTACATAGCCACTTTGGCATTAACATCTGTAGAGTGAAAAAACAATTTTTTTTAAATAAAAAAACCTCCATAAATCCCCATCTTAACCTTCAGGATAGACTAAACTCCTCTACCTGAGAGACTTCTTAGCAACTGACTCCCCCAAATGGGCTGTGAGTATGACAAACAATCTGGACTTTCCCAGCGACATCACTGAGGTGGTGTTTCTCAGAAGAGCAATCATTTGTCTCCTTTTCTAAATTGCGGACATTCTGAGTGATCGCTCTGCCATTTTCATTTCATTCTCTACAGGTCAGAGTGGGCTCCCAAAAAGTTGTTAAACAACGTGCTAAATGTGAAATGTCAACCCCTGCCCTAAAAGTTTCCCTGTTCAGAATAGCTAATGAAAATTTTATTGGATCTTATACTGGCTTTTTGACTTCTGTACTCTATTGACGAAGGAAACTTGAAAATTTTACATCATTGTATATTCTTAACCATTGTCTGCCATATCCTGCCTGCAATACGATTATGCATTCAAAGGATTCTTAGTAAACATATTTTATGTTTTGTAGTGCTTTTCAAAAGATACTTTTTCAATGGAGTATAATTTATTTTATTTTATTTTATTTTTTTTGTTGTTGTTGTCTTTTTGAGACAGGGTCTCGCTATGCAGTTGAGGCTGGTCCTGAGCTCACTTTTGTAGCCCAGGCTGGTCTCGAACTCGCACCAATCCTCCTGCCTCAGCCTCCTGAGTGCTGATGGAGTATAATTTAGATTAAAATATTTTCATATTCCCTGAAAATACATGATTTAACTTATTTGAATGTGATTTCTTTAGCATTCATAATATCATTAAACTTGAATTTTATCCAGTAAAACATTAAAGCATAACTGGCTCTTTACAGGACAGGGTAGGGCTATTATCTAAAACACCAATTCTGTAACTATGAGAGGTGCAATGCAAGGCAAACCCTTGATATCAAATACAGAAAATGCTTATTCCTATAATGTCGCCAGACACATTTAAATTCTTTTGAAAAAGATTTGTAAAGAGGAGTTCATCATTTTCTACTATTCAGTTGCATTATTACTTTTTAAGTGATCTTTAGTCAGGAAATATGTCAATAAATTAAATGCCTCAAATACTATGGAACAAAAAAATCTGTATTAACTGAGTAGTTAAAAGAAAGTCCTCCTGGGAATCAGATAAGCCTGGTGCTCCTTTTTACAAAGACCACATTAAAAGATAGTTTTGAAAACAATAGGTGGTGCTTCTCAAATGACTGCTTACATTTTCATTTTAATTTAGTACATGCTCCTTTGCTTACAGTATGTGACATGGCAGGTTCCAAAGCCTTTTGAAAACTGTGCTTAATGATCTGGGAGAACAGAAATTTATCTGTTGTAACAAGCTGTTCAGTTCTGTGTGATAACTTGAGGCAGTTCTGGTAATTGCGATAATCTACTATTTACTGACATGTCAAATATGTCTTCCAAGAAGTGGACACCATTTCCTTTATTTCTCCATCAGATGAATTCAAATACTCTTGAAGCACAAAGAAGTAGCTGAAGAATTTGTGCCTGAATCACAGTCAAAAGCAGCAGGAGATACTTACACTCGGGAGGCAATACGATGTTTACACATGCCAGGCTGAGTTATTTACCTTATGAGCATGGTCTCTAGTTGCACCCCGGTACATAGAAAAGTCTTGAGTTTGTCTTTTTAAGAGTAAATAGGATCTAAATGGATACTGTGAACAGGAAACAAATTATTCCAAGAGAAGGACAACTAGGATGAAGCAAAAAGGCGAAAAGAAGGAAGGGAAATATATAAATATTATATATGATATCATGTATAATGATATACCTTATAATATATAATATTATATATATATATATATATATATATATATATATAGAGAGAGAGAGAGAGAGAGAGAGAATAGATTGTATAATTGTACTGCTGATTTCTGCTGGTCTATTGAAAGAAACCGTTAATGCTAAATTATCTCTTATTTTTATTTTTTCATAATTTTTTGACCAACCTTACAGGCTTATATCTGGTAATCTTAACAACTAATTTGGAGACAACAATATGCAGGATATGCTGAATTCTTCTAAGCACTTGCTTAGGTAAGTGCAGGGGTCAGGGTTTGTTTCTTGGCACCACATGCCCTGTCACCAGCCCACCCTGGAGTGCGCTGAGCCAATGGAGTCCCAGAGGCGTGACACATGGCTCTAATTTCAGCACTAAGAAGATAGAAATCAGGAGAATCACTATGAGTCTAAGCTTTCAAGAGAGGCCCTGCACACACACACACACACAAAGAGAATATGCTGAATTCTCATTTTGCTTAGTGAAATTCTGCAGTTTCTATTTTTCTTTTTTTAATTCTTTAAAAAAAATAAAGAGCAAGTAGAGAAATATGATTCTAGATTGCAGAGTGCTTCTCAGAGACAATGACTTCTGTTCAATTTTGTTTTCTTGTATTATTTGAAATTGCACATTCATTGAGGCTGTATGTGTGGATATCTCTACCAATCACAAATAAGGATTTATGATATAGGCATTAGCATAGCTCATTTCAGGGGGATGTTTTGAATCAAATTCAAAGAGAACTGAAGCATAGTGCCTCACAGGAAAGAGAATATGTACAATTGAACAGGTAAAAGAAAAAAACACAGAGCAAATAAAAAATAAAATAAAAACAAAATGAAAACCTGTCAGCAGAAGAAAAGACAAAGCTATCCTAAAACTAAAAGTAAATACTAAAAAGTGACAAATAGAAAA
Source organism: Myocastor coypus (assembly GCA_004027025.1). Lineage (NCBI taxonomy): Eukaryota > Metazoa > Chordata > Mammalia > Rodentia > Myocastoridae > Myocastor > Myocastor coypus. Next base: position 12,171 of record PVJA010034807.1, on the reverse strand, counting down.
GTTAGGCTGTAGAGACTAGGCATAGAACAGATTAGATAAACATAATGGATCAGAGTTACACCTGAACTTTCCATGAAGGCTGAGGACTTAGCTACTTCCACAGCTCTACCTACTAAGCCACTGACATATGAGATGGACGGGAGAGATGCTGGCGTGAACACATGGTCACACTTAAGCAACGTAATGACCAAAGCATTGAACTGAGAAATAGCCATCTTGCTGATAAAAAGATACTGAGTGAAAAATTTAATAGCATGGCTTTCAGAATATGTGGGTGGGTGAGACTAAGATAGAATTTTACTTTAAATGTTCCACAAGCTAACTTGAGAATGCTGTAAAAGAAATTTCTTTGTTGTCCCATACTTCTTAATTTTAAGAACAATAATATAAATAAATAAATACATTTTTTTTAAAGCAGGCAAGTGTGCTGTGAAGATACACCACCTTCAGTATGGAGCACACCTGGCCCTACATTCCATACAGATTTTCTCTCAGGAAAATTGTTGGAATAAACATCGGCTCAACTGCAAAATTTAAGAAATTTTCCACCTTTGGTAAATGAATACATTTGGCAAATTTTTAAGCTGACAAATAATTCATACTAAAGTTACTTCAATAAAGAATTCTCATAGTTTGAAGGAGTATGAGAAATTACATAATACATTTGATAAATAAATACAAGTACTACATGAATAACAGAAAATAAACTCCCTAAGTCTAAAAGAATATTTTAAAACAAAAACATACATCCTGGAAATGCTCCTGGCAGAACAGTGGACCAAAAGTATGTGTTCATCTAGATACAACAATATCATTGCTAAATTCATTATATAAAACACATGACACGTCCCTATTTTGTGTGATAATATGAATATATTAAATAAAATATCCTAATTTTATTCCTTGTTTAGAAATATTTATTTTACTGGTAGGTAGGATCTATAATATTAAACTATTTCTCCATAGAATTATTTCCAGTAATACATATTTATGGAAAATTACTTAGTGCATTTTATAATAACCTTTCTTAACTGAATAATTTATTTCCACTACTTTTGTCCTTCAGTTGCGTGTTAAAACTGTCTGTGCTGGGATAACAGTACGAAAAATTTGAGGGTAGAGAATTTTCATTCACCTTCCCTGGCTTCTGAATGGCTGAAGAGAATCAAATTGCAGTTTATGAATTCTGCTTCAGCAATCGATAAAGGTGAGCAAAGGGTAATCAGAGGATGGTAAATTTGATATCAGGGTAAGTGGGAGTTCTGGGAACAGAAAGGCCCTCTGGTGGGTGTCAGGACAAACAGAAAATGGGTCCTATCCCTATGCTTCATCTCCTAAAGGTTTACCACATTGATCATAGCACCATGCAACACTAAAACTATACTTGGAATGCCTGTCATTCTGGTCTACTAAATGTGTACTGCTTCTAATGTAAACTCGGTTACTGTTATACTCTCTCTCAAGTAAATGGTTGGTTAACAAAAAAACAAAAAAGGGTATTAATAGAGAGTAAGAGATTGGGCAAAATGCCATAGGCTTGACAGGCTACAATTTTGTACATCCTTGGACTTCTAAACGTCTTTGTAAAAATGTGTAGAGAGTTATTAGAATACCAACGATTGATGGAAAACATCAATTTCAAGCTAAGTCAAAGGTGTTTGATATTCAAAAAGACAGTAATATTAAGCTCAATTTCCTATGTTATAAAGTAATAGTATCCTAACGAGGAAATAGCTAAACACCACACACTTTCCGAATGGTTTTGGCTTGTCTCCCAAGTAACCAACTCCATTTCTTTTTTTTTTTTTTTATCTTTTTTTTATTGTTTAAATTTAACATGGGTTATAGTACATATTTTCATCATCAGATCCATTTAGATTAATACATATAGGTATATAAGATTCATCAAACAATTAAACATTAACCCTTCTAAATCAACATTATTATATATTTTTTTCTTTTCCCCTTTCTTTTCTTTGAAAGTTTACATATTGCATATTGTCCTCACAATCGTTCTACAGAGTACAGTGTGTGGGCATGACCCACCTCCCTATTGATGTTGCTCAGAAAAAAAAAAAAAAAAGGAAAAGAATATACTTCTTTTTGGACTAAGAGAAAGCAGGTACATATACAGTCAAATGTTCTGCAATTGCAGTGTGCCACCAGTGAAGCTTGTGATGTTGGAGGCTATTGAATCTAAGCCTCCTAAAGCTCGTCTCACCAACCAATTCCATTTCAACACTTCTTTTGATGTATATTTTAGGAGAAAAATTGTATCAATATAAACGGAAGGAGGTCAGATACAGCATGTAGGGAGAATTATTCTACTCTTCCCATTCTCTCATGCTGCCCATCTTTTTTTTTTTTTTTTTTTTTTTTTTTTTTTGTCAGGGATAGAACTCTTAACCTTAATTGGCCAGAAAGGCATTTATGCCGCTGGGTCATCTCCCCAGCCCAGATTCCATCTCCTTTTACAGCTCCAAGACATGATGTCAAGTTTAAGAAATGAATGATGCTATACGTGCCCTATGTTACTTTACCTTTTTATGCACATACAAAGAGATGAGAAGAGATACCACTCGTGCAGTGTATGTCACCTGATTCACCAATGCAGACATCAAACCTCTTCTCTGGACTGTCTCTGAACATGTCCTTCAGTCTTTAATCACCCCATGGGGCCATTTGCCTTTAGTTCTTTATGGAATCTTATATCTAGATCTCTTTGTAGCTACATACTCTTCTCTATTAATTCAGTTTTTCGAGGGAAGTTCTTTGTGTAAACATGATGAATTGTGTCCCTGTATCTGAAAATTTATTCTGTCCGGGGGTGACCTTGGGATAACACAGGTTATTTGTGTGTGAACACCTCATTTATTTCTGGCTTGAACTAAGATCTGTACTGGAAATTTTCAGGAGCTCAAAACGGAAATTTCAGTGCTGGTTTCCACTCCTTCTGGTTATACAGCTAAGCCCTGATATCTCACCTGTTCTGCCAGGAAAACAGAACAGTAATTCTGGGGGTAGAAAAAGAAACCTCAGATCTCCAACAAAAATTAATAAATCCCTCTGACCTTATCTTACCATAATCAATATTAGATATGTCATTTCCCAAGTGATAATAAGTTCTGAGCCTTTAAATCCAGTTATAAATCAATTTGTTCCTGTACAAATGTATGTTAGTTTACAAGTTAAAATTTCACCAGACGTATGCTGTACTTTTTTAGGAAATTGTGTGCTATATCTTGTACTATTAATATGAAAGAATTATAATCATAATTGTTGTTTAAAGTGTTCATAAACCATATTTAAAATGGTTTTTAAACAAATACTATACATATATGGCTAACACATAAAACTTTCTTTAGTTTTCAAAAACATCATAATGAATAAATCTTGACATTTATTTATTTATTTATTTATTTATTTATTTATTTATTTATTTTTATATATTATGACCATCTCAGCGAGCCCTGGGGGTGGGGCTGGTGCAGCATGTGGTACGGGGGATTGAACCATGGTCCCTGCAGTTGCTTAAGCTTTCTTCAGCAGGTGCTTTAGACAGTTGAGCCACCTCACCAGCATGTTTTTGTCCTTTAAATTGTATGGGCTATTAACAAATATAACAGCTATTACTGTAATCTGAATGATATGTCAGACTCCTAAGTTAAATTGTAAACCTTTGTTGTGTTGAGGTGTTAGGGGCTTCTGGGACTAGATGGGTTCTCAGGGGGTACAGAATCACCATGCCTGTGATTAGCATCTTACAAACGGTTCCAGGGTAGTCTGGGTGTGGTGACATATGTCTGTGAACACAGATCTGGAGCGACTAAGAACAAGAGGACCACTTTGAGTCCAAGCTGCATAGTGATTCCCTGTAACAACCAAACACATTAGAGAAAAGAAGAGGCTATAGGGAGACCCTTGATCTCTTTCACCAAATGAAGACAGAGCTGAAAAATATTGTGCAGATGTAAAAAGTAGATCCTCAGCAAATAATTAAGCTAGTTCCTTGTTTTTGTGTATACAAACTGGAGGAGCTTTGAGAACTTTCTTGTTGCTGTTTATGAACCACGCACTTACGGTGCGTTGGCACAGAAGCTTGAATAGTCCAAGCTAGTAACAGACAAAATTAGTAAAACTGGGCCTGTCACAATCCCAAAAGACCCAATGTACCTAATTATGTTTTCAATAATTTATTTAAACATATCATCTAATTTTACTCCAATTTTTCTAATGGAAAGATGCCAATCCCCTTTTAAGCATAATGAAAATTACTTAATTACATTGAAACTGCCAGTTTTCTCCTAACATATTTCTACTTTTCTCCTTTCACAGTGAAAATGTCCACAGTCCCACAAACTTATCACTAAACTCCACACTAAGTGAAGTAAAGTGCTACATGTATGTGAGAAAAACCTATAAATTAGAATACAGGTTAAATTCCACTAAGTTGACAGTTGGCCTGGAAGTAAAAATAAGATTTTGGTAGTGTTATAGAAAATACCTGAATGCTATTATTATGGATGAGCTACTAAAAGAGTTGGACTTACTGTTATTTGATTGATATTATTATGGATGAGCTACTAAAAGAGTTGGACTTACTGTTATTTCATTGAACAACCTCCAATGTGTTTTTTAAAAGCTAACTTTGCACTCTGTGGAATCAATTATTTATCTAAATTAACGCTTTGACAAGATCATGAATTTCCCTTGACACCTCCTTTTCATTGTGAGAGATAATATTTTAATGAAAATAATACTACCATTTGATCTAAATGTTTCGAAATTCTATATGTTCAGCTTAAAAAAATAATAATAAATGTAAACTTTGTGTTAAACATTTCTACAAAAATAAAGTAAATTTGTTCTAGTAATGAGGTACACTGAATACCAATATAAAATGTATTTTATGTTTTCATGAAATATATAAAATGTATTTTCTTGTTTTCAAATACAAGAATAATATTTTCATAAATTCTGCATAATTAATACACATTGAATTCAATTTTAATTTCCAAAGAACGCTTTGAAATGGGCAATTATTTTTAAAATTTATGCTTAATGCCGGCCAATTTATATACATTCCATGAAAAGTAGAAAGAAACAAATCTCAGAAGAGTCCTGAAACTTCCATTTATAGTTTATATTATTGCCATGTCAGTGGAAAGACCTTTCAAGTTTAAGTAACAAAGTACATGATGAGTCAGATGCCAAATGAGAATTAGTGTTTCCTGTGATTACATTTTAACTTACAGGGCCTCTAGAGGAGGCAGATATGAGAGAGAAGGAATAAAGGTTCTTATTTCATTATTCTCTCAATTGATTTTTGATATTCTATACACTAATTGCTCTGTTTCAAATAGTTAAGTGTGATAAAATCGGAATACTTTAATTGATTTAATATACATGGATGAGCAAAAGTTAGTTATGATCTTTTTTACTAGATCATTTTCATTTGCCTTCCTTAAAAATTTTTGTTACTCTACAAAAAATATCATGGAAATATAAAACGAAGCAACAGTTTTATGTTTGTGTCTACTGTGCTCCCAAACATGGGTCATTGTCTCACCAATAGAGTGGGATTCCGGAATTAATTATAGAATGAACATTCAGATATATTAAATAAAATATTTCTATATTCAATCCATAATATCAGTATCATTGCACTTAATCCATGATCTTAGTCTGCACAGTAATCCAGTTTAATAAAACACCAACCAAACAATGTAAAGTAGTTGATATTTTCATCTCTACCTCAAATGTCAAAACTGACATTTAGAGAAATTTAGCAACATTTCTCAATAAAGTGCAAGGTTTTGCATTAGTATTTCACTTGACTGATTTTTGTTTTATGGTCATCATTTTTCAAGCATGTCTGAGTTTATGTGAGCTTTTTGAATGAGTGAGTAGGCAGGGAGTAGGATAGGGACTAATAAAACACTGTTTCAAATATTTTCAACCAATGGTTTAATTTTTAATAATTAAAATCATAATATTAGAAAATATTTCATCACTACTTTCACTCATCTCTCAATGTGGAAGAAAATTCTAAGTTCCAAAAATTTGTATCATTGTAAATTTGCTGAATTTACAAATTTACAAATTTGTAAATTTGCTGAAAATTTAGCACACTTAAAACAATAAATTCTTATAAATTCCACATAATGCATAATAATTTTAAAAAGATTGATGAGAATACTTTACTACTCTAAGTAAGATGGTAAAGAAAAACCTTTTATGTTTTCTTTATTTCTTCTTTAACGTTTCACAGTTTATTAAATGCTCTCTTGAAAACACCTGCAGTCACTGCAGACAGGCACTACAGAATCTCTACTCTCTCTGCTGTTGTCCAATCACCTCACTTTTGGCCAGCTCCAACGTTAGCCTTTGCAGTGCCACTGAATTTCTTCATTCTGTTCTTGTGTTCCTTCTGCGTCTTTCTTGAGGTCTTTTTTCTTCTCATAGAGTCCGTGTCTTGCAATTATATGTTTGGGCTCAGTTTTCTTCACATAATCCAGGGAATCATATTTCCATCATGAATGACACAGTAACTGTCTGAACCCGGAAGTTCATGACCAACCGATATCTTCAAGAAAAACAAATGGTTACTGGTGTCCTTCACCCTGGGAAAGCAACAGTACCTAAGACAGAAATGCGAGAAAAAGCTTACCAAAATGTGCAAGACCACACCAGATGTCATTTTTGTGGTTGGATTCAGAACCTATTTTGGTGTTGGCAAGACGACTGGCTTAGGCATGAAGAAAGACTTTTTAACTGTGGTCTGATTTAAGACTTGAAGCTGGTGATGGAGCAACCTCTAGCAATAATACAAGAATGAATTTTATAAATGTACTGGATATAGGTTAGGAAAAGTGAAGCCATCACTGTGGCTGGATGTAGTAACCAAGTAGTAAATTTGTGGGATCTGAAGTCACATGGGAACAGTGTCATAGACAGAAATTTAGAAAATATTTTCAAATGAGAGAAAACATATTTTGTAGTGCTACCTAACTGCAAAGAAAAGTACATATCAACTATTTTTAATAAGATCATTCCAATTATGATGAGGAATGAGTTATAGGGGGACAGGAGTGGAAATGAAGAGGGGATTTGGAAACTCCTGACTGTGTCCTGAGGGCAGGAGATGGTGGCTTGACAATGAAAGGGACACTGTCTGATCACATTTAGGATAATATATTGCAAGAATAAATAAAAATTCCAGTTTCTCGGGATTGTGGACATAATAAAAATGTACTTAAGGATGATTAGAAAGCTTTTAGTTTGAATACATGGTACTGTTTGTTTATTTATTTTTTACTTATTTGTTTTTTCATTTATGTATTTGGTACAGGGTCTCACTATGCAGCTCACACTCATAGTGATCCTCCTGTTTTCAGCCAGCCCAGCACCTGGATTACAGGTGTGCACCACCATGCTCAGATGCTGTAGCCAACTCAGTGTGCCCTGGAAGCAGGGCCAGTGCGACATGTGGAACCAGGGATGCAACCCTGGTCCCTGAGCTTGCCAAAGCAGGCACTTAATCTACTGAGCTATCTCACTAGCCCTGTTATTATTTAGTGATATGGAAAAGCTGACAGACCAGCAAATGGAAGCAAGGTGTAAAAATAAAGGCATGGATTGTGAAAATGCTAGATGTTTGTTAACCGTAAAAATAGAATGTTAGCAAATTGGCTGGAAATGCAGTTGCCCTTCAAGTAGTGACACTTTTATTAGGGTTATAATGCACGTAGACCTGTCTGTACCATGTAGTCTGAATTAAATATCCATCTAGTGCTATGTGAGTAAAGTTTATTGTATTCATACAAGAAAATTGTTTAGTATTTCTTAGACTATGTATTCATTTTTGAGTAATACATGACTACATATACTGTGAGCTTAAGAGATGGAAATTTAGATTCTTTGCTCCAGGCTACAGTGAAGTCATAGATAAAAATGAAGGCACGGAAATTATAGAGAAGCAGTCCTGCCACTGACTCCTGGGACATTTTAGAGATTGAAGTCCAGAAAGATGAGATAAATCCAGCAAAGGATTGAAAAGAAGAAAACTAGAGAAGTAGCAAGAAAACTAGAAGCCAGTTTAAGGAAGTGGTAGTTAACTGCCAAGTCATATTTTTCTTTTTCATTTTTTTTTTTTTTGAGACAGGGTCTCATTATGCAGCTCAGGCTGGACTTAAGCTCATTTTTTGTAGCCCAGGCTGGTCTCAAACTCTCACTGATCCTCCTGCCTCAGTCTCCCAAGTGCTGGAATTACAGGCGCGCCCCACCACGCCTGGCTTAACTACCAAGTAATATTAACTCAGTGAAGACCACTGATAAGCACTTAGTAACTACTTAGTAACTACTAATAATAACCATTGGATTAGTACAGTACATATTTGGAATTACTGGGACAACAACATAAAATAAAAATAAAACACATTTAAAAAGAGATTTTGGGGGCTGGCCAGATAGCTGAGTGGATTAAAATATCTGCTTTGGCAGATGCAGAGATCAAGGGGTTAGATCCCCTGTCTGCCTTTGCCAGCCCTGCCCCCAGGGCATGATGAGCTGGTAACTGTGTCTCAGTGCAGGGGAGGCTGAAAACAGGAGGATCACTATGAATCTGAGCTGTGTAGTTAGACCCTGTGCCAAATATATAAATGAAAAAAAATATTTTTATGTGTGTCACTCACCATTTACTGCTTAGTTTAATCACCATTCTGCACAATAGTTCTCAGAAGCTTATTGTTTCCACCTAACTGGAACTTGTTATGCACCTTTGATCAACATCTTTTTGTTGAATCCAGTCTTATAAGCTGTGTGGGGAATCATTATATAAAATTCCAGGCATAAGGCTGAATTTCCAATGGATTTTGGGAGTCAAAATATATCCTTGTGTCCTGTGAACATGGAGGTACAGAAAGCAAGTCAGACAACAGTAATCAACACTTGTGTAAAATAGAGCATCAGAGATGCTGGCTGTTATGGTGCATCTGCAAAGATAATTGTTTCCTTCCTTCTCAGAATCTTTAGCATCCTTGTAACTTGCTCCAAGCAATGGAGTGCCTTCTTCATGTGGAACCATGAATCACCCCAGAAACACCTCTGAACTCCTCTACTACAGAAAAGAAGATACATGCACATGACCTGTAAGATATGAGATGACAAGGAGACAGAGTGCAGCCAAGATCCAGGTATTTTAGTCATTGCACCTATAAGCAGATATGGACATAAAGTCAGATAGAGTGCCTTGTCACATTAATTGTTAATATCAAAATGAGTGATACATCAAATCTCAGGAGGCCTTCTCAGTTCCTGACCCACAGTGTCATGAGCAGTAAAATGATGGATATAAGCTATATGTCTCAAATAGTTATGCAAAAAATAGTAAGCTAACCCAATATTTGATTCTTAATTATAATGAAGTATTATTTAAACCATCAAGAGACTTGAATTAATCTTTTATAAGATGTGAGATAACTGCTGCAAGGAATCACTCTATGGCCTATATTTTTTTATGATATGCTGAGTTAAAAGCTTCGATGAAAATTTTATAGGGTTGAAAAGGGAGAAATCACAATGGAAGATAAAAAAGTAAGGACTTGTAATTATTTTCAATTTGTGCTGTTGCCCAAAGGAAAATAACAACAAAATTAGCACAAAAAAATTTTGATTAGTTTAAGATTTTGAATAATATCCATATAGATTGACAAAATCAACTGAAGACTTAGCTATTTGTGAAGTGCTGTCTTGCTCAAATCACATTAACTTGCTATTATGATGAAGCACATTATCTGTCTCTAATCAAAGAAAAATTATTCAAAATGACCATCTATATAGACAATAAAGCATATCAATTTCAAGAAAATTCCATTATGTAAAAAATACTGAACTTTTAGTCTAAGTAAATTTTATAGAACTAAATTCTATTGAATATCATTTTACAAATATCTCCGAGAATATCCATGTTCACTTTTCTTTATGCAAAATGTATCTTCTCCAAAACTGAAAACAATGCTCTCTTGCTACAAAGAATGTTGGATGAGTACTCAGCTTTTGCTTTGTGACAGCGTACTACTTCCCAAATTATATGACTCCTAAACCTGCAATTTTTATATGTGATTAAGTTCTGCATCTTAAGAAACAGAAAGATTAAATGTAATCACAATTTAGCTCTTTGGTACTTTTGTATAGAAAATCAATGTACTGTCTCCCCAAACCCTTTTTCATGCGGAAACTTACATCAAAGTGATCAACTAACCAGAGTGAAGAAATCAATGAGAAATGATAACATACTTTGCAGCTTTTTCTCCCAGACTCAATGTTCCCAGCATGTTCTTACAATTGGATTTATATTTGGAACAAATATCCTGAAGTCTTCATATAGTAAACAACTCACCTAAGTAAGAATACAAGTTAGCATTAGTACAATTTTTTTAAAAAATCAATTGGCTCCTTCTGGCAAAGGAGGAACATCTGACTCACTTCACTGAGGTGTACTAAATGAGCGGTTAGTGAAATACCGTTTTTTGCTAAGAAAAGGCAACACAATGAGTTGAGATCTCATGAACGATGGTATCTTCAAGATGAACAATATTAGCAAGGTAACATCTCACTGATCATCTGCAAATTGAGCTGCGCACTGAACAAACACGGGCATTTGAGGTAATAAGAAAAGCTGAACTGATTTTTCCTCTACATAACATCTTTCATGTTCCTGAACAAATACATTTCATACAGAACGTGGCATATAATTGATGAACATAATTGACTTTCTGCTCTTTCCCATCAGCTGGTGAATATTTATTTCCCACATGACTGATTCTTCTAGAATCGAAGAGAAAGGCAAACAGCTTCCTATAATCACGGATCTTTCCATTTAACTTTGTGCAGTTCAACTAGTGCATGGGGCAGTACACGCAGCTTGCCATCATCTAGAGGAGTGAGTACCTGTAGGTCCTGGAGCTTGCTTCATTTTAAACCCACTTCTCCTTCCCTTCTCCATTCCACTTCCTTTCACTAATTCCGCTAACCCAATTTTCAGTCTTATTAATTATAGCTCACATTATAGCATTCTATATTGATATTCACTGAGGTCATTAGACTCCTATACATGGCACATATTCGTTCTTTTTTAATTTTTTTGCATTTAGCGCAGGGTCTTACTATGCAGATTGGACTCAGTGATTCTCCTGTGTTCAGCCTCCCAAGAGCTGGGATTTCAGGTCCATGCAACCACACTCAGCACTCCTTGATGGCATGGCCAGCAGAGTCTCTGTTCTTATTTACTCTTCCCCCACCTTCTCACGTCTTGCCCTTGCTCCTTGGACCCTCCCTACTACAAGTGACCCATCTCTGGCCACTTTATTTTTCTCTCTGTTTGTACTTTGCCTCACTGAACTGAGAGGAGTCATCTTGCATTTAAACTTGTGTCTGGTTTATTTCACTGAATACTATATTTTCCGGGTATATCTATTTTTGTCTTAAGTATGCCACTCTGTACAGCCAAGTAGTATTATATATTATACGGATAGCACATATTTTTTTATCCAGTCACTTACTGATGGGTGTGCAGGCTGCTTCCAGAGTTTAGCTATCATGAATTGCTCTGCTATACACATTAGCAAGCATGTATATAACCTTATGAGAAATCTTAATATATTTGATCTTATTTATCTACTTATTTATTTATTTATTTTAGGAAAGGGTCTTCAGGGTATTCAGGGTCTCACTACTAGATCGGACTCATAGTAATCCACCGGTTTACAGCTTCCCAAGAGCTGGTATTACAAGCATGTGCCATAACACTCAGTGTCCTAATATTCTTGAGAAACAACCACAAACCATCCCCAAACCAAAAGTAAGGAGGGAAATTATAAATATCAGAACAGAAATGAATGAAATTTAAAGCAAAATAAGAAAGTGCCCTGAAGTGATGAATCAAAGAAGTGACTCCTTGAAAGGGTAAATAAAACAGACAAAGCCTTAGCCAAAGTTAGCAAATAAAAGAGAGAAAAGGAAGCAGATACATACACAGTCAAATGTTCTGCAATTGCAGTGAGCCACCAGTGAAGCTTGTGATGTTGGAGGCTATTGAATCTAAGCCTCCTAAAGCTCATCTCACCAATCTAGCTCTGCGTTTCATACATTGTAATTAAACATTTTTTTTTT
>PVJA010034806.1:0-22288 GCA_004027025.1 Myocastor coypus | reverse complement strand
AAAAAAAAAAAAAAAAAAAAAAAAGAACATATGCTCTTGGCTAAAGCTAGAGGACCCAGAACAGTTTTCACAGCTCACACCAGGAGTTTTCTTACATAACATTTTTAGAATAAGACATCCCACAGAGCAAGAGGGCCAAAGACCTGACAAGGTAATAGTGTACGTCGGTGGTCTGAGAGATTTCTTTGGTGTGCTTCATGAACTTGTGAGTTGTATGGAGCTGCTCAAGGATTAGGGGATTTGCAGTGCTAACACATTTTCTAAAGCCAGGCTCCAAATCAAATAAAATGAAATGTCAAGGTTTTGAGTTATTTGACGCTTCTATTTATCTATGTTCCATAGCTCTATTATTGAAGAACTTTGGTCTTTATAAGATTCAGTAATCCACTTCAATTCAGCTAGAATTTTTCTGTATGTAAACATGTTTAAGGAAGATTGCTAACCCTTATATTGGACTCTGCATGGTCTCAGATGACCAATGCAAGAATCCCGCAAAAGCTCATCGAAGGTGTATTTAAATACTGTGCTATAGTATATTACAATACCTACTATGAAAAACTTTTATGAGTAAAGATTAATACTAGAAAAATGTAGAAAAGTGCAGGTAGTGATTTTGACAGATACCCACAATGGAGAGAGCCATTTCAAGGCATAATCATTTTTTTTTCCTTTGCATCAAATTTAAAAAAAAAATCATTAGATGTTGTGTGTGTGTGTGTATACACACAAGACAACTAAGATAATTACATTACAAATTTCTATTAGTTTATTGAAAGGAACAGTTCCTGTTTAATTGATCAATCTTGCATATCTATATCTGGTAATCTGGGTAATTACTCCGTAAATAAAATTATGTAATGTAATAAGGTCACAATCATCACTAATTTTGCATCATCTTGTTATGAAATTCTGTACCTTCTTAAATTTTTTTCTTGTCTTTGTTTTTTTCTTTTTAATGGAAATACATAAAAAATCAACATATATAGTAGCTTTGAATATCATACCTGATATCTGCATCTTTTCTTCATTTTTTCTAATGTCATCAATGAAGCTCAAAATTAGATTATTACTTTTGAACTGAAAAATATAATGATATCTTATGTACACTAGGAAATATTAATTAAAATTTGCCCAATATAAACTTATTCCTGTAGGTAACAATGAGTGTGGGAACAACAATAAACAATTCTTAAAATATTAATAAAAAATGTTAAGAAATGCACACTTAATCTGTTGTCATAAATGCTCCTAATATACCAATTTTATGTTACTATAACTATTATACCTGTAGCCACTGAAAAATATTTTGTCCCATCTCATAGTTGACTTGTTAATTCATTTCTCAGTATTTCTTGTTTGCTTTACAAATTTCTTTGATTTCATAATTTGGATTCCTTTTCACATTTACATCAACAACAAAACAAATTAATACCTAAAAAAAAAGATGTTATTAAAATAACATCCATTGGAACTTGAGGGTCTGTATTTGGAGAATTAACTTGGATGCTGTCATCAATTGGAACGGATGGAAGAGACAAACATTTGTCTGAATGGATGCATTGTCTGTATGGAAGCATAGATCCTGTGGAAATATGGTCAGTGTCAAAGCTAATCTTATCACTGAGTATAATAGCTACTCTTGCTGTTTGCTGGATGATATCTCTTATTTTTAATGAGAGACTATCTGAGTTGCTTTTCTCACTGCTGAAACAAAATACCCAAAACTCAACATTAATGGAGGAAAAGTTTATTTAACTCACATTTGGCAGAGGTTTGAGCACATAGTGAACGGGCTCCAAGGCAGTGTGACATGGCAGACAGGCATTACGGAGGAAAAACAGTGGCAGGCAACAGGGAGGAAAACAATCAAGGGGTGACCACAACTTCTTCTTTCCCTTATATATGATTCAGACTACTTAGGGTGAGTAGCAATCACATCCTTAATCCCAGAGTCCTTCACCCTAGCATTGCACCATGAAGCAGTCCCAGCTTCTAACAACTTAGAAATAGCCACCTCTGAAAAAGCACTACCTGTGACCACGTGAGGCTTTGTGGGTACATCTAGACAGCACATTGTCTTGGTTTATGTAGGTGAACTCATTGTATCAACATGGGTGAAGGAAGAAGCCATAGAATACAGAGAGACAGACAAATGAGAAGAAAAAGAACGATCACAGTTGACTGTGAATATTGAAAAGAACTAGGCAGCTTACACAGACTGAGAAAGAAAAGAACAGGAATATAGGCTTGCAAAGCTTCCTTTTTTTCAACCCAGTGAGACACTGTCCTCTGTTTTTCAGTGAAAGAGATGCTCCTTTGTGCTGAAAAACCACCATGCTTGTGGGGATGTAACTGAAAATGAATAGAGAAATTTATCTAAAAGAAGATAGCAGGTCTATTGTGAGCCAAGAGAAAATAGGAAGTCTGAAGGTGAAAAGTATAGTTACTAATGTCACAATGCTAAACAGAATGAATGTTGAAAAAGTATTTGCCAATGATTGGGTGTGTTCAGGGTGAAATGGAAAGAAGGGAAAAGGGAAAAGATGATTACATTTTGTAAAATGGATAAAAGGGAAACAAAACTTTATAAATAGGGAGGGGAACATTGATTGAAGGGATGAGAGGGTACCTGGAAAATAGGAATCAAAATAGTTCATGTACTGGTACAAATTTCCTATAATGAATATGATCATTATATATACCTAAAGTGTACCAACAATCTTAATCATATTTTTAAAAAAGATGAATGAATGGAAAACCTGAAGGCATATGATTATGTATCAATTTACATTTCATTAGTCCTATAGCAATATATTTGTTATTTTAATGATATCCCATTGTTTTAAATCAAACTTTTTCAATTAATGTAGAATTCTTTCATATAATTATTAGCTATTTGTATATTCTATTTTTTGACTTATCTTTTGACTAGTGAGTAATCAAGGTCTTTATTTAATTTCAGTTTTGTAAGCTCTTTAAGAATACAAGTATTAACCTATATTTGCATGACTTTTAGCAAGTGTAATTTTGGAGTTTATTGACTATCTGTTAAGAGTATTTATCATACTCTTAGAGTGCATATTTCTTAAATATTTTAATGATGTCTGTTGAGATTTAACTTTGGCAACTTAGCAATTTTTAAGTTATAATTCTACTATATATATATATATATATATATATATATTTTTTTTTTTTTTTTTTTTTTTTTTTTTTTTTTTTTTTTTTTTTGTGGGACCAGGGTTCGAACTCACGACCTTGCACTTGCCCAGCAGGCAGTTGTGCCTCGGAGCTATCTCCCCAGCCCCTCTACAATATATTTTAGAACAGCTGGTGAAGATAAAATACAATTGTTGATTGATTAACTTGTGGCAGCGTTTGTTATGTGATTTGTCTCTTTCTATAATTTTGAACTTCATTTTTTGTCTTAGGCAAGTAAGAATTTGATTCATTTTCAACAAAGGCATATATCAGATTTCTAAGGCCAGAAGAAGGCACTATATGACCTTCAATAAAGAATTACAATCATAATGATCTTTGCAGAGGCAATGATTTTCCTGGTATGGCAATAAGTCTCAGATCTTCCAAACTAACAGCCATGACCTGGCATGTTCAGGTGAGAAATGGTGAGAGGGTGAAGGTATAAAGATAAGAGATAAGATCTGAGGTCAGGTGGAGCCCTCTCTCTGCATGGGAGGAAAGGAACTACCCAAGGACTGCAGAGCACTTATTTATGCACTCAGGAGTTTGATGTCAACTTCTGCTTCTCTACCTAGCAACCTGTTTGCAAGCTGGATCCACTCGTTTATATGCCTGAAGGAGCCCTTTGAATTCCTTGGTGAACTTGGCCTTTCCCTTGCACTTATGACAAATTTTCAGCTTTGGCTGCTCCTAAAAACTAACCAGTTTTGAGTAAATCAGATCTCGTGGACCCAAAGCTGCAGCTTGTATGTTTTGGGGTTCCCTTGCTCTATCCTTCCCCTCACACTCACTTTGGAATTACCAATGGTGATGACAAACCTGTGCATAGGTACTGAATGCTGTCTTCCTGTTCCTCTTTTTCTACCACTGACAAGTCAGGGCATGACAATTTTTAAAAATTAGTTTATTAATTATTGCCTAAAAGTATGATTATAGATTTTGATAGAAGCATACATGAATTATATAATGTTTAAAATAGGTTAAAGATGTTTATCTCTTCAAACACATCATTTCACTAGTTAAATCTTTCAAAGTCTTTCCTATCTTTTGTATTTTAGGAAAGGGTCTATAGGGTGTTCAAAGTCTCACTACTAGATTGGACTCACAGTGATCATGGTGCTTACAGCATCCCAATAGCTGGAATTGCAGGTTTGCACCACCATGCCCAGTCTCAGTTGCCATCTCAGCATGCACTCTGAAGGGATTGGCATGGCAGGCATGGGGATTGAACTGAGAATCTTTCCACTGAGGTTTTAAAACCACCCAGTGTTGTGTTCATAATATACAATGTATTAATTGCTGTAACCATCCTACTAACATGTTTTGAAACCTGTTATCTTATCTCATTAAAATGAACAAAAGATAATGCACAGTATAGTATTCTTATGTATTGATATCTGATTGCACAATAACACACCAGAACGTCATGCACTCACCTAGTTATTAATTAATATATATTTATCAAATCTTCCTGTATCTCTGCTAAGCTTGCTTTATCTTCATTAACTACCATTATATTCTCATTTGACATGACTTCAACTTTTTTGGAATATATGTGAAGATCATAAGCTACTCATTTTTTGGTGTCTGGCTTATTTTGTTTAACATAATGATCTCCAATTCCATTCATGTTGTGATGAAACACATGATGTTAACTGTATTCGCAGTGCTTTCTTTATCCATTTATGATTTGGCAGAGAGACACACTGTTTCCATTTCTTTGCTGTTCTGAATAGTGCTGTGACAGTGAAAATGGCGCACAGGCTTTCCATTCATTTGCAGCTGCTCCTTTTTAGTAGGTATGCAATGATCATCTAGTAGCTCTACTTTTAGTTTTGTGAGACAATTCTAAACTGTTGTGTTAGTACTAATTTACATTCCTTCTAAGGCTTCTCAACTACTCTTTTCATCCTTCTCAGTGCTTCTTGTCTTTATTTTTTAATTAGTTTTAAAGATAAAGAAACAGCAATGAGACAAATTCAAAACAGGTTAGTAGGAGAGTTACAATTAATACATTGCATATTATTTTTTTATAGTAGCAGAGAAGACAAGATGCAGACATGATGTCTTCTCTAAACACGATAAATACAAATATTTCTTCTCATTGAATTAAGAGAAAGTAGCTTTATATCAATCCCAACTATTCTGTTTATACAGAAATATATATATATTTATATATATAAATAATATATATATACATATATATAATTATATATGTATATATATATATATAATTTTCAATGAAAAATTGTCCTTGATTTATATCCGCCCCCTTTTTTTTTTTTGCTTTGCCAGAGATGGGTTCCACTGCCATTCAAATAGTGTAGATACATGTCTTCAGCAAAATAACTCAATATAATATAATAGTCCATAATAGTAGTGGGTTATTCACAGAACTAGTAATGTTTGAAGTTGACTTCAGCATTTGTAGTTTGGCATATCAATATGGCATTACTTTTATATATCTTATGGCTATACTTTTCTGCTGGATTGTTAAGACTAAGTTAAAGCAAAACCTATATAACAAAACAGTTAACTTTTGTATCTGACAAGGTCAGTCAAATCCCCTCAGAATTTACTCTGAAGCCATGTACAGCAGATTGTAGACCTTTTGTCATTGTCAGGCATGTGGATGAGACATAGCCATTGCTTGACCAATTTGCATTCTGTGTAAACCTGATAGAATGTTTTCTCTCTAGGTGACTCTCTTTAGGCACACTATACATCATTGACTGTTTTCCCCTGTGGCTTCATGTTTTAGTTACTTTTTACTTGATGCTGGGACAAATACCTGACACCCAAAATGAAGGAAGGAAAAGTTTATTTAGCTCATATTTACTGGAAATTTCAGTCCATATTCAGCTGGCTCCAAGGCTGAGAGGCACATGGCAGAAAGTATCCAGTTCATGGTGGCAGAACAGCAACAGTGGTGACAGAGGAAACAGAATGACCAGGGGAGCAGAAAGCAACAGCACCAGTCTGTCTCTCTGTCTCTCTTTATATTGCATTCAGACTCTCTGCTTCAGCCTATCTGCCTTAGGCTACACCCAAAATCCCAGAAGTACTTAGACCCATAATCTCA
This sequence comes from Myocastor coypus, assembly GCA_004027025.1. Classification (NCBI taxonomy): domain Eukaryota; kingdom Metazoa; phylum Chordata; class Mammalia; order Rodentia; family Myocastoridae; genus Myocastor; species Myocastor coypus. The sequence goes on along the minus strand of PVJA010034806.1, from coordinate 16,008 downwards.
TCAGTACTAAAACACAGAATCCCAGTGGATCATGGATCAAGTCTCAAAGTCTAGAAATCCCCACCCCCTGATTTCATGAGGCTTTCAGAGGAAAACTAGACATAAATCATAACATTCCGCCCCTAGACGCCCAGAGTCTCATACATATCCCTTTATACAAAAGAAATTTTAGTCCATCTGCAATAGTTCCCAAAGTCCCAACAGTTTCAGCATTGTTGAAAAATCCAAATCCCAAGTCTGCTCCAAGATCCAAGGCAAACTCTCAGCTGTGAGCCCCTGTACAATAGAAAAGTTAAACATATCCAACATTCAAAGGCATAAGATAAACATTACAATTCTAAAATTTGTAAACAACAGGGTAATACAAAACAGTGGGAACAACACACTTCCAAAATCCAGCAGCGTAAACATTAAATCCCAAAGTTCCAACTGGAACATCCAAAACAGTCTGAACTGAGTTGTGGGCTCCATGCAGCTCTGTCCCTAAGGCAGTCTTGATAGTAGTTTCCATGACTTCTCTCTTAGGCCAGCTTTGCTCCCACTTTGCACAATCCACATTCCTGGCTTTTTCAAATTTCTGAGGTTTCCACTGAACAGGTTTCTCACACACAGCTTTATACACTGTTCTCTCAGAGACACACTGACTGGCCTTCCAGGCCTTCTTCTCAAATCGAGATGGAAGCCTTCTTAACCTCAGAACTTCCACATTCTACATACATTTATGTGGATGAGGCCAAGGTTTGCTCCCAGCTGGAGCAGTAGCCAGGCTTCCTTCTCTCTTGGATGTAGGGATCGAGGGCTTAGATCCCTGAGCACTCTGACCCTCATTCTAAAAACAAACTCTCTATGCTCGCACTATTTTGGAACTTGGTTTGGCCGCTGCCACCATTCTGGTAATTGAGTCTCTGTGGCTTTCTTCTCAAGGCAAAACCTCTCTCCTTTACAATTCTGAGGCTGCAAAGGGTGGAGAACTGACATCTCTTGTGTTGTCCTCAGGCCATCCTTTTGATTCTCTCGTTCCTTTCCAGCAATGGAGATCTTCTCAGCTCCATCTTTGCAGTCCAAAATTTCCTGCTGTTTCCTTTCTGGACAAACTCACATTTTAAATCATCCTGATTGATTCTTTGCTCTTGATTCTCGACATAAATCTGGCTGAAAGCTGCCAATAACAAGCATGGCACCACACCAATAGTTCAGTGCTTGAAATATCTTTTGAAAGATTAATCAGCCCACAATGCTTAATCTCTGTCTTAGACAAAGTCTCTGGGCATGAGCAAAATTCCAACAGACTTTCAGCCAATCCATAGCACAAATCATCTGGATTCCAACAACCAGTGCTGTACTTTTCCCCCGCAGAAATCTGTTCAGCCTGGTTTTTATAGGCAGGCCTTCTGTCTGTCTTCTGGTCTGAGTTCTGACCAGAATCTCCGCTACAAAACAGCCAAAACTCTTGCAGCTCTTCACAAGTCACAAGTGGATGACCTTTCCAAACCTTTCCAATCTCTGCTCTTAAGCTATTCTTTATATCAAGGTCTCAAGCCAGTCTTCTTTTCTGAGTTCTGACAAGAATCTTCCAAACAGATCAGCCGATGCTCTTCCAGTGCTTCACTTGTAGGCAACATCTCCAAACCTTTCGTATCTTTTCCCGGCAAGCCATTCCCAAAAGTTTGTAATCCACATGGTCAGGTATAGCCACAGCAATGACCCCACTTCTCTGGTACCAAATTCTGTCTTAGTTACTTTTTTACTCATTGCTGGGACAAACACCCAACACCCAAAATGAAGGAAGGAAAGGTTTATTTAGCTCACAGTTACTGTAGGTTTCAGTCCATATTCGGCTGGCTGCAAGGCTGAGAGGCACATGGCAGAAAGTATCCAGTTCATGGCGGCAGACCAGCAACAATGGCAACAGACAACGGAACGAGCAGGGGAGCAGAGAGCAACAGCTCCAGTCTGTCTCTCTGTCTCTATATTACATTCTGGCTCTCTGCCTCAACCTATCTGCCTTAGGCTACACCCCTAATCCCAGAAGTACTTAGACCCATAATCTCATCAGTACTAAAACACATAATCCCAGTGGATCATCGATCAAGTCTCAAAGTCTAGAAGTCCACACCCCCTGACTGCATGAGGCTTTGGGGTGACAATTAGACATAAGCCATAATACTTCATTATCTCCTAGAATAGAACATTTGGGACACCACTGAATTACAGAATGTTACAATACAGGTTCTCTTATGACCTGAGACCTCACTGATCTTAATGGTCTAGGGTCAAAACATTGACTATTTTTGTAGTCCTTTTTTTTTTCTTTTTCCTAATTTCTTGGTCTGCAAACTTAAACTGTTACCTATCTAGAATAGAAGTTTAATGATGTTATTACTCTATAACATAGGCAGTTGCACTTATTATCATTCATTATCCATGTGAATATCAAGTGCCTTAGATATAACATGGAACTGACATATTCCGCCGTTTGTTGATATTCTAAACTTTTTTTTTTTTTTTTTTTTTTTTTTTTTTTTTTTTTTTTTTTTTTTTTTTTTTTTTTTTTTTTTTTTTTTTTTTTTTTTTTTTTTTTTTTTTTTTTTTTTTTTTTTTTTTTTTTTTTTTTTTTTTTTTTTTTTTTTTGTGGGACCTGGGTTCAAACTCACAACCTTATACTTGCCAGGCAGGCACTTGTGCCTTGGAGCTATCTCCCCAGCCCCTCTAAACTTTAAATTGATATAGAGTGTGACAGAAAACCATCACACATTATTAGAGATTTAGAAATCAAACCACATACAACACTGAAGCAGGATAATCCTATGACATTTTTTCTTTTTTCTCTCTTTTTTTTTTTTTGTCATTTTTATTCATGGTCTCACTGTGCAGTGCAGGCTGGGCTTGAACTTGCTTTTGTAGCCCAGGCTGATCTTGAACTCATATCACTCCTCCTGACTCAGCCTCCCAAGTGCTGGTGTTATAGGCATGCATCTCCTTGCCTGGCTCTTCTTGTCTCTTATTTTATTTTATTTTATTTTATTACATTTTAAAAAATGTACTGGAGAAAGATCATAGGAATAATTGATAAAAAATTAGAAGTAACATGCAATTAAGAGATAAGAATGATAGGTGTTCCAAGAATGATTTCAGTATTGCACATAGTTATCCTTGGTGTGGTTCTTGGTTCACAGATATCATTATAAATCGTTAGCGAGGGTGAGCATTCTACCAATTTACTTAGGATCACTGCCATCACCACCTTGTGTACACAAATGTATGATTTTACCCCTGCCATGTTTCCTACATTTTCTCCTTGCTCTCTGTTGTTTGATTCTGAAGTTCTCACTTTACAGTTAAATGTGTTACATTTCAATCTTTATTGGTATCTCAGCATTGTTTTAATTTGTATTTCATGGATGACTAGTGATGTGGATCATTTTTTCATATATTTATTAGCTTCTAGTATTTCTTCCTCTGACAAGTGTATTTTCATCTCACATGCCCATTTTTGAACTGAGTTTTTAGATTTGTGGACCCAAAGACCTTTGTCTGAGTGCTTATTAGGTAAGGTTTTTTTCCCAATTTGTGGGTTGTCTTTCCACTCTGTTGGTAATTTTTTTGACATGCAAAAGCTTCTCAGCTAAAGGAAGCCCCAGTTATTTATTATTTCAAGTATTACCTGTGCAGTTTAAATTTTGTTCACAACTGTTTACCTACATCACTGTCTTCAGGTTATTCTCCTACTTTCTCTTCTAGGAGATGTACTGTTTCTGTTTTAATGCTTAGATCTTTAATCCAATTTGACTTTAGTTCAGTGCATGGTGATAAACCTGGGTAAGTTTTGATTTGCATCATGTAGAGAGCCAGTTTTTCCTGCAACATTTGTTAAACAGACTATCCTTCTTCGAGTAAGCATGTTTGGTCCCTTTGTCAGAGATAAGGTGGCTGAGTGTGTCTGTACTTCTTTCTACATCTTCTAATATATTCCATAGATCCTCAGGCTTATTTTTTGCCAATACCATGCCAATTTTATCACAGTAACTTTGTAGTATAATTTTAAGTCAAGAATTGTAATACCTCTTGCCTTATCTTTGTTGTTCAGGTTTGCCTTTGTTATACTAGGTCTTTTCAGGTTCCAAATAAATTTTAGAAATGATGTCTCTAGGTCTGTGAGCTGTATCGGTGTTTTTTTTTTGTTTGTTTGTTTTGTTTTGTTTTTCTTTTTTTTGAGACAGGGTCTCACTATGCAGTTTAGGCTGACCTTGAGCTCTCTTTGGTAGCTCAGGCTGGTCTTGAACTCACACTGATCCTCCTGCCTCAGCCTGCCAAGTGCTGGGATTACAGGCGTGAGCCACCATGCCCGGCTTGTCGGTGATATTTTGATAGAGATTCCATTAAATCTCTATAACAATTTTGGGAATATGGTCATCTTCATAATGTTGGCTCTTTCTCTCCAGAAGCAGGGAATATCTTTCAATTTTCTGAAATCCTTTATAATCTCTTTCTTCAGAGTGCTGTAATTTTCTTTGAAAAAATCTTTTACTTCTTTAATGAGGTTAATTCCTAAGTTTTTCATTTTCCATGGTGCTATTATAAAAGGTATTGTTTTTCTAATTTCCCTCTCAGTGTGTTTGTTATCTGCTTTAGAGGAATGCTATTGATGTTTTGGTACTGATTTTGTATCCTGCTATGCTACAGAATTTGCGTATTAACTGTAACAGATTCTTGGTGGAGTTTTTTGGGTATTCCAAGCAGACTATCATGTCATCTGCAAATAATGATGGTTTGTGTTCTTTTTTTTCCTATTATTTCTTTTGTTTCTCTTGTCTAATGGTTCTGGATAATAATTCCAGAACTATATTGAGTAGGAGTGGTGATAGAGGGCATCCATATCTTGTACCAGATATGAGAGTAAAACACTTCAGTTCTCCCCACTTTAGAGTTATGTTAGCTATTGTATTGTCATAGATGGCTTTTATAAGATTGAGGTAGAGGCCATCCATTCTAATTTGCTATAAGACTTTGAACAGGAATGAATGTTGGACTTTGTCAAAAGCCTTTTCTGTATCAATTGGTATGATTATGTGTTTTTTTTATTTATCTCTATTGATACAGAATTATATATATATATATATATATATATATATATATATATATATATATATATTTCAGTATGCTGAGCCATCCTTGCATCCCTGGGATGAATCCTTTCTGGTCATCTTTTATAATTTTCTTAATGATTTGCTGCATTCTATTTGTGAGGATTTTATAGGAGATTTTGGAATCTACATTTATGTGGGAGATTGGCTTATGGTTCTCTTTTTCAGTTGCATCTATTTATCTATTTCTTGTTTTGTTATCAGTATAATACTTGGCTCTTGAATGATTTTGGGAATTTTGTGTGTTTGGTAATTTCAAAGATTTTTCAGAGTACTGAGATTGTATCTTGGATGAATTTCTTGTAGAATTTATCCTTGAATCCATCAGAATCTGAACTTTTCTTTGCTGGTAGGTTGTTTATGACATTTTTGCATTTCTTTGGCTGTATTGGGTTATTGAGACTTGTCATATCTTCTGATTCAGTTTTGGTAATTTCTACATATCTGGGAGTCTATTTCTTTTGTGTCTTCTGTTGTTTGAGGATAAGGATTCTAAAAGTAGCTGTTGATGATCTTTTGAAATCAGGATGGGTCTGTAGTAATTTCACCCTTTTCATTCCTTATTGATTGAATTTGAGTTTTGTCTTTTCTCTTTCGATACTGTTAGCTAGGGGCTTATCAATTTTATCTAGTCTTTCAAACAACTTTTGATTCATTAATTCTTTGAGGTTTTGGGGATTTGGTTTTTTTTTTTTTTTTTTGCTCCATTGCATCAATTTCTGATCAAATCTTTATAATTTCCTCCCGTCTAGGCGTTGGGTTTATTTTGCTCTTCCTTTTCTAGATGATTGAAAGGCAGCATTAGGGTATTTATTTGTTCCCATTCTGTTTTCCTAATGTGTGAGTTCATAGCCATAAACTTCCCTCTATGAACTACTTTCATTGCATTCCATAAATTCCAAAAAGTTGTGCTTGAACTTTCATTAAATTGCAGGTATTGTTTAATTTCTTGTTTAATTTTTTCCATAACTCCTTGTTGTTGTTTAGTTTTCATGTACTTATGGGGTTTTTTTTTTGGGTTTTTTTTGTTTTTGTGGTTTCTTTGGCATTTATTTTCAGTTTAATTGCACTGTGGTCAGATAGTACGCATAGGATACTTTCTGTTTTCTTTCATATACTTAAGCATGCGCTATGGATTAGTATGTGTCCCATGTACAGCTGAAAAAAAAATGTGTGTTCAGATGTGATTGGGGGGGAACACTCTGAATATGTCCATTAAGTCCATTTTTTCCAAGTTGTGGTTCAGTTGTGTTACTTCTTTATAACTTTTTCGTCTGCTTTTTTTTTTTTAATTTATTTTATTTTATTTATTTTTCTTGTTTCAGAACCCTTGCTCGTCTATTCACTCATTTCTATGGCCGGCTCAGCCCGCCCCAAGGGCAGGGCTGGCGCAGCATGTGGTGCCAGGGATCGAACCGCGGTCCCTGAAGCCGCCCAAGTTTTCCCAAGAAGGCGCTTTAGAACACTGAGCCATCCCTCCAGGCCCCTTTGTCTGTTTTTGTCTACTATCTTTTTCAGATAGGAGATTGTTAAGTTCTCCTGTTAAGCTTGTGGTATTGGATAGTAGATTTTTCATGCCCATTAAGATTTGTCTCATACAGCTGGGTGCTCCCATGTTGGATGTATATATATTTATGATTTTTAACTCTTCCTCTTGAATATTTCCCCTAACCAGTATGAGGTGGCCTTCTTTATTTCTCTTTATCATTCTTGGTTTGAAGTTGAAACTGTCTGTGAACAGGACTGCTCCCCCTGCCTTTTTCTGAGGTGCTGGGTGTGTGTATTATTTTCCATCCTTAGACTTTAAGCCTGTGAATTTCTTTATGAGTTAAGTGCGTTCCTCATATACAGCATATTGATGGAATTTGCTTCCTAGTCTACTGTGGCAGTGTATTTCTCTTAATTGGTGAGATGAGGGAGACATATTTGATTGATGTGTTATTTACTTGTTGTTGGTTAGCCCTTTTTCTCCTGTGTTTAGTTTTTTGCCTCATTTGGTGTGTTCTTTTCATTTTCATTCATAGAGTTCTGATCATTTTGGTCCCTCTGGAGAATAACTTTTAGTAGTCCGTGTAGGCTTTTCTGTGTCATCATGCAGTTTTACTTATTATCTTTCATGGTAGTACTTCACTTCTCCATCGAACTTGGAAGAGTGTTTTGTGGATTACAGCGGTCTGCACTGCTATTTTCGTGGAGGACTTGTAGTGCTCTACTCCATGCTCTTTTTGATTTCTTGGTTTGTGAAGAGAAATTTGCTGTGATTGTATATTGCTTATTTTTTTTTAATGTTGGACCTTAACTATTATAAACATTGCTCTTAAGTGGTGCTTTTGCTGTATCCCATAGTTTGTGGTATTTTATATTTCATTTACCTTTATTTCCTTATGTCAAAATTTTTAGAAAATCTCTTTTTGTTCTAGAGCAATTTGGTTGATTTCCATTTGTTTGTATAGCTTATGAAATTTTCCTTCATATTTATATCTAGCTTTATTTTTTTTATTTTTTTTTTTTTGAGACTTCTTTGCTGAAATATCCTTTTGACTACAGAGGGTTCCTTGTACTGATGACAAAATGTGTTTTCAGGAGCTTTTGGATAGAAGATTCAGTAGATATATTAGGTCAGTTAAAGCTAGGGACTCATTCAACTTCGTTTCTTTGTTTTTTTTTTTTTTTTTTTTCTGAGTGATCTATCCATTACTAAAAGATCTTCAATACCGATCTACTATTGGAGTTTATTAAACCTTCATGTTTATTAATGTTTTTATATAATTGGAAGCTACATATATCATATATATGATACTGAAATATATAAATGTATGTCTCTTTAACTCTATGCAATTACCTACTTGTCTCTTTTAATTGATTTGACTTAAAATCTATTTCATCTGATGTGAAATTGTAAATATTGTCACTGTTGTTTCCTTATAGATTCCTTTTGCATGGGATATTATTTCCTATTCTTTCAATTTTCATTTCTGTACACCATTAAAGGTAACAGGTGTTATTTAAAGCAATATATTTTCTACACAATATATTTTTAAAAATCATTTCAATCCCAGGCATGTTATAACCCCAGCCTTTGAGAGAGCATGACATGAAGATCATATAAATTTGAGGTCACATGGGCTACATAGTCAAGTCATGGCCAGCTTGTGATACACAGCACAACCTTATCTTATAAGCATTCATAAAAATCTTTTCATTCATGATATTCCTTTCAATTTAAGCTATTTATATTAAGACATTTTTTCTTTTGCCATCAATTCAAAATTTCATAGCACCATGGTAAGATAACATGCGTGCAATGATCTTAGTTCCTTTTAATTTATTGAAGTATGTTTTGTGGGCTACAATGTGATCTATGTTAGAGAATGTTTCCTATGCAGGTAACAAGAATGTGTTTTATGATGTTGTTGGGTAGAACACTCTGAGAATGTCTACTAAGTCCAGCTGTTCACAATTTTGGTTTAGTTGTGATATTGCTTTGTTGGTTTTACCTAGTTGAATTCTGTCTTTGTAACAATGTAATATTAAAGTCTCCTGTTATAATTGTATTATTGTTTATTTGATTTTTCATGTCTAGTAATAATTGTCTTGTATACCTGGGTGCTTCTTTATTTGATTCATACATACTTGTTATCACTTCCCCTTGAAGTTTTCCCTTAACAAGTATGTAGCGACCTTTCTGTTTTGATCATTCTTGGTTTGAACTTTACACTGTCTGCAAAAGCATACATATTCCTGTTTTTTTTCCTGATTTCTGTTGCTTGTAGTACTATTTTTCATCTTTTAAATTGCATACAATGAACTTTTTAAGTTAAATGCCTTTCTCATGTAAGAATATTATTGGATCATGTTTTGCGATCCATTTTTATTGGTAAATTGAGGTCTTTTACATTGACGGTTATTATTGACATGCATTGACTGTTTTCCTGCTGTTCACACTTTTCTGCTGTTGATTCTCTACTTTTCCTCTCTGTTTAATTTCTTACCTTGAATAGTTGTTTCTTTGTGTTATTGTTTTTGGAATTGTGGTTATTTTTACCTGTCTAGTGTAACTTTCAGTATTCTTTGTAGAATTGGGTTTGTGGCTATAAAGTTCTTCACTTGTTTTTGTCATGGAGGCATAGTATTTCTCTGTTAATTTGGAAAGATAGTTTTGTTGACATATCAATCTATGAAGAAGGTTGTTATCTTGCAGGACATGAAATAATTTACTCCATGATCCTCTTGGCTTGAGGAAATGTTATGCATTTGATTCTGATTCTGATGGGCTTTCTTTATACTTATTGATATTCTGTTGTTGGAGCTCTCTAAAGCCTAACTGCTAGCTGTTCCCTGTTGCTTCGGACACTTCAGGGTTTCTAGTTTCTCTGATCACTCTGCCTTCCAAGGCATGTGTACAATTGCCTTCATGCTCAGATCTGGCTGTACTGCGTCTCAGTTTTCAGGGTGCTCTGACCATCTAAAGAATATCTTTGTAATCCTTTTAAAAATTATGTCTTTGGATTATTTACATCTACTATTATTTACCTCTATTTATTTTCAAAATATTACACCTGTTATATCTTTTTAAAAATTTTACTTTGTTTATTAGTACTTCTTTGTTGTGCATGATGTTTACATTCTTTGTGTGGAGTTGGTAGCTGTGCATCAAACATCTCTATTAGATTTTTCACCTTTTATCCCTTTCCACTCTTCATGCCCCCTCTCTTTAGGTCTTTCCCCTTGGAGGAAGATGTTTACCTAATTGTTGTATTTCTTTTTCCACATTTTGTTGACTATCCTAATCAACTTTAAGTAATAGTGGCAAATATTATTTTTGGTTCTCCTTCAGTTTCATAAGAATGTTTTATTATTGCTTTATATAATAAATAAATGTAGTAAATAATTCTAAAAGCATTTAAAGTGAGTCCTACTGCTAATTTATATACATATGTGTCCATCTGCATAGCATTTATTGAAATACACATCTTTAAACCTATGGCTTATCAGCAGTTGTCTCATAGTGGAATATGTACAAAAGCTATTTTAGATTCTTTAGTTTCTGCTTTATTAATTACAGTATGTCTTAATTGCTTTTCTGGTAACTGAGACAAAATACCTCAATACCTAAAGTCAACAGAGGTAAGTTTTACCTTGGTTGACAGTTTGTATAGATTTCAGTCTACAGCTGGCTAGCTCCTGTGCAGGGCAGCATAACAGAAGGACAGCACAGAGAGAGGAACTGGTTCATTCCTTGTCAGGCAGAGTCAGAAAGATCTAAATAGCAGCAACAAGGCTGTCTGCTTCTCTCCTTTTATATTCCACTAAGGCTGTAAAACTACTGATTTGTGCCACTACCCACAGTGAGGATGGAGCTGCCACTCTCCACACTAGCACTTTTGTAATTCCAATTGATGGCCTAATTTAGTGCAGACACCTTAATCCCAGGTTCTGGAATCAGCCAGCTCTGTGAAGCTCCATCTATGGACAGGTGAGGCTTTGGGGGGATCATCTTGATGCAGCCGTAACACCAAAGATATTTTCTGTGTTATATACAGAAGATATTTTCTCTCTATTTCTCTATTAGTCTCCAGATATTTATTAGAAACTTTCACTGTTATTATCTAGCTACGACTAGCAGGTTGATCCTTCTAAAATGGAGCCCAAATTCTTTTGCATTTATGATTACTTTATGGCTATACATTTGTGTACGCTTGATATTTCTTTCTTTATTTATAGAGGGATTTTTTTTCAATGTCCACTGAAAGTTTTCTGGTTACATTTCACAAACAATATTTCAGCATTTTTCTGAATTTCTTTCTTTATTTATAGAAGGATTTTTTTTCAATGTCCACTGAAAGTTTTCTGGTTACATTTCACAAACAATATTTCAGCATTTTTCTGACAGTTATTCTCCTGTTGCTTCACAAAGAGGGGATAAAAAAGTGTTGAGTTCAGGAAAACAAAAGGTAAATGAGACAGGAGGTCAACATGAGTACAAACAAATCAGAAAATCATTTGGAAATATGAGGTTGAATATTTTTACAAAAATTATCTGTGAGGTTTTCTTATTAAGCACCCTTGACAAGTGAGTCACAAATAAAAATTATAGAAGATTTTTCTCAACCATTATCTCTTTTCAACAGCTCAGAGGGCTTATACTTCCATGCTCCATTAAATAAGTACTCAGACATTTCAGATACTTTGAAGGCATATGAAATCCTAGGCTGATTTTAAGTCATTAAACACCACCTCAAATAATAAATTAGAACATCTTATTCTTTAATATCATTAATACTTTTCACTTCTGATACAGCCTCAGGTGAGAAATAAGTTTCCAGATACAAATATCATGCTTTTTAAAGAATGTGGCAACACTGCTTCTCAGCCTTTAAACATCAAGTGTATTTATTATCTGTTCTTATAATTTTTATGTAGCATCAATTCTGATACACTGCTGACATAGTAACATTTTAGCTTCACACTCCCTGTGCTAACAGACTCAGGCTTCCTCTTGTAACCCCCAGAGACTGGATCTAGATTTCCCAGGGATGCCACAGTTTGTGGGTGTTCACAAGCCTTATGTAAATGTATAACCTACAATTACCTTCTAATATATGTTAAATCATCTCTAAACTATTTAAAATACTAAACATAATATGAATTGTATTTAAATGTTTGATTTACTGTATTATTAGAGAGTGATGGAAAGAAAAAGCTGCTGTTTACTTTCCATTTTAGGTACAATTTTTATCTTTATTTTTTAACTGGGGAATGAACTCAGGCCCTTGTGCTTGCTAGACAGGTACTTATACTGCTGAGCCATATCTCCGGCACTGTCTTCGTATTTTTAGTCTTAAATTGTTTAAATCTATAGATTAAGAACTCACAAATGTGAAGGCGTGATTATGCTTAGATAAGCCTCTTTTTTTTTGCGCTTGCATCTGGATGTTCTCTCCTTACCATCAAAGCCTCACCTAGTTATAACGGGGATTTTCAAAGGTGGCTGGATCTAGGGTGTGATTATAGGATTAAGTATGCAATAATGATATTTATGGTACACTGTTTGAATTAAAGGTATTTCCACCATGTAGTAGGTAGACTAGAACAAATACAGGGTCCAGACAGTGGGCTGCTACTATTTTCATATACTGTTTGTCCTCTGCCATGCCATATACCTTAGAGCCAAATGAGCATGGACTGAAACCTTGACAAACTAGTTTGAAATAAACCTTTTCTTCTTTAACTTTGCATTTTGGTACTTTATTTCAGCAATGAGAAAACTAATTTAGGAACTCTTTCTCTTAAAACTGAGATGTGGGTGGTACAGCTAATAGTCTCTCTCCTAAAGTTCTCTTAAGATAACAAGTAACTTTCTGGTTTTGCAGGGGACTTAAAGAGACTTGAAGTAACTAAGATTTTATTTACCCAGCTTTATTTCTTCTTACTATGGTTTCATTCCTCTTAGCCTCTCTTCTTCATGGGTCCTACAATGATCATATACTTGTTAAATTTACTATGCACATCTCTACAAAGAATAAAAAGATTTTATAATTCAAGTTTTTTTTTTTTTTTTAGTTTAAAGGTTTAGTTTTTGCTCCAAATTTTTTTATATATTATTTCTTTATCCACTTTCATAATTATTTTGGTAGTATTTCTCATAATCAAATTGGATAATGCACTTTCTGACATGATAAGGTAGGTTTTCATTATATCTCCAAACTCATAGAAGAAAATATAGTACCTTCTCTGCTACATTATTAAAAGTACTCATGATAGCAATGATGTTACTAAGTATGAGAAAGACATCAATAGCCTTTTGTCAATTAAAACAAAACATCATCTCCAGCTTACAATTTGATGTGTTTTAAAAATAGTTCTGACTCTTGAGGGAAAATAATATTTTATGGGAAATGAATGATATTTTTATTTATTATAAGTTATGTTTCATTTTTCAAAATATTTGCCTGCATCAGGGATAGAATTTGAATTACTGAGGCTTTTCCCTCAAGACATTCTTCTTTGAAATTAAACTGCATGAAAAAGCGATTTCGTTTTCACATCATATTTGGATTTCACTGAGATTCAATTGTCATTGCTCTTCCTTTAAGTAGAATATCTGTAAAATGTGTATGAGTCCATTTTTTCTCCTCAATACATTGATTTTCATGCTGGAGCTATATTTTTCTCTTTTAAATAATTTTCATTCCACTGTACACATTGGTAGATCAATGATTTTTCTTCTTCTGAGAAAAATGGTCCATGTGGTTAGTAATTAAATTTTATATATTGAAAAGTTTGGTTTACTTGACTACCTACTTTCCATAATAAGTCCTTTCATAACCTGTGAGGCCAGAAATGGTACCTGACTAAAATAAGTTCCAAAATATTGGTAGCTGGTGACCTTATACGAAGTAGAATGCACTGTTAATCTCTAAAATCTTCACAGTCATGTTTGAGGGTCAGGTTGCTGAAATATCCTCCAAGCTTAACCCTAAAGTCATCTTCATATCTCATATTTCTCAAATAATCATTGTAATTGGATATCTTGAACAATTTTTGCCTCAATAAAATTCTAGTAGGCCTGAAACAAAGATCTGGATCCTCCTTATTTTTTTTTTCTTTTTTGCTTAATATTTTATTAGCTTGTTATTATTATTTGTGAATTGTTATTGTTATTTCCTGAAAAGAATACAATGCCTACCCGATTTCTTGAGGACTAAAATTCTAGATTAAGGGTTTCATGCTTTATGCATATGCAGTGATTTTGCTCTTGTGAAGAGTTAATGTTCTTAACACCCTAACCCCCTGTGCATATCAACACATTTGAAAACTAAGTTTCCTTAAAATTACAGAAAGTAATGTAAAATAAACTACACAAATTAAAGGGTATAATTTGAGGCGATAAAATACACTTAATTATGAAATCTTAGCAACAATCAGTGTTGTGCTGATTTTCATCATCGTCTAAACTACTTTTCTCACCGTTGAGACAAAAAGCCTGCCACATACAAGTAAAACGTATGGAGAAAAAGTTTATTTCAGCTCACAGTTTGTGGAGGCTTCAGTTCACAGTCAGCTGGTGCCAATGCAAGGCGACATGGCAGAAAGGTGTCATGAAGAGAAACTTTTCTCCTGTGACAGGCAGGAAACGATAAAGCAGGAAGCAGCAAGCAGCAAGCTTCCTTTTTCCCTTATCCCATCCAAGCTGTAAGCCATTCATTGGTGTACTTGACCTTACGGTTATCTGCACCCAGAACAGAGCTAAACCAATGCAGCTATCTGTGGTGGCTGATACATTGTGTCAACCTGAGAAGTTGGAAGCTTGGCTGGATCTCTTGTTGATTCCATGCCCTGGTATGTCAAGGTGACCCACCCCAAAGTAACTCAGAACAAAACAAGGATACATAAATGAGTTGAGGAAGACTTCTGTACCACACTTCCTAAGGGAAGAGTTCCGATCTTTGCTGTGCAACTTTGGAGGAACTCCAGTCTTCATGGTGGAGCACAAATCTTTTCAGTCAGCATAGTAGGAACAGAAAGTCTTGCTGGATGCTGCAGCTGCAGGTCCTTCTCTGCTCTTCATTGTTTTCTGCCACCTTGAGCTATTGCCATCTGCCTTGGAGCCAGTCGAGTATGGACTGTAACCTCCACTAACCGTGAGCTAAATAAAAATTTCCTTCTTTCATTTTGGGTGTTGCTGTTTTGTCCTAGCAATGAATAAAAAGCAGCCAAAATAGTACCAGATAGTCTTATTCCCAGTATCACATACCCATGAGCTAGCCAACTCTCAAAAGTGCCAACAACCTATGTGTACATGGGGCTTGTGGGGGGGCCATCTAGATACGACTCTAACAATCACCTACAAAAGGTTTCTCTCATCTTTGTAGGTTCTGTCTTTCTCCCCTATTCCATTCCCAATGCATCTTATTAAAGGGGCTGTCTTTTCTCCAGCCTATGTTTTAGGCCACACCGTCAAATACAAGATCACTTAGAAATTACTGATTTCCCTGTCACTACTTATGAGTATGAAATTCTAGAGTTTTCAGAAATGTAATCTTATGATAAGGTCATATTTTTTATAATTTCATCAGAATGAATTAATCTTTCTTCATTGAATTTATCAACAGTTACTTCATTCTGTTTTTATTGATCAATTATATCCTGTTGCTCAGATGGGCCATGGTTCTGTTATCAGTACACCTGTTGGTTGTTGTTTTACTTATATATTGAGATGATTACTAACAAAACCTGTTTTCTGTTAAAAATCACAGTCTTAAAAAAAGGTTTCAAAACATTTACTTGCTCTTGGTCACCCAGCAAAAAAAAAAAAAAAAAAAAAAAAAAAGCTTAATTACAATCTATGAAACACAGAGCTAGATTAGTGAGACATGAGCTTTAGGAAGCTTAGATCAATAGCCTCCAATATTACAAGCTTCACCGGTGAGCCACTGCAATTGCAGAACATTTAACTGTGTACACATCTGCTTCCTCTTAGTCCAAAGAGAAGAATTTTCTTTTCCTTTCTTCTTCTTTTTTATTTCTTTCCTTTCCTTTTCTTTTTTTTCTTCTTAGCAACATCAATAGGGTGGTGGGTCATGCCCACACACTGTGTGCTCTGTAAAACTACTGCGAGGACAATATGCAATGTGTCAACTTTTAAAAAAAGAAAGGGGAAAAGAAAGAAAAAAGTAATGTTGATTGAATATGTGAATGATTAATTGTTTGATCAATCTTATACACCTATATGTATTAATCTAAACTGACCTGATGATGAAAATATGTAATATAACCATTGTTAAATTTATACAATAAAAATATTAAATCAGAAAAAAATAAAATAAAGTGTTCCAGAAAAAAAAAAAAAAAAAAAAAAAAA
>PVJA010034805.1:0-22277 GCA_004027025.1 Myocastor coypus | reverse complement strand
CTTCTTCTTCTTCTTCTTCTTCTTCTTCTTCTTCTTCTTCTTCTTCTTCTTCTTCTTCTTCTTCTTCTTCTTCTTCTTCTTCTTCTTCTTCTTCCTCTCTCTCCCCGCCCCCCTTCCTCTCCCTGTCTTGTAATTGGGATTGAACTCAGGGTCCTTGCATTGACTTACATTTTTCTTTCCAAAATTTTGACACAGGGTCTCACTAGATCACCCAGGTTAGGTTTGAACTTTTGATCCTCCTGCCTCAACCTCTCAGAGTGCTGGGTTTATAAGGGTGTGCCACCATGCTCAGCAGTAACTCCCTTTTTTTTTTGTACTTGTTATCTCTGGGTCTCCAATCCCCTTTCACCCCTTTTGGGTATCAGCTGTGCTTTGCTGAATAATAATTCTTTATATTAAAATTTCCACATAGGTATTATAGGCGTGGTCTCTGTCTCCTGCCTGGATCTGACCTTGATGTAGATTTGGGGGCAGGTGGTCCCAGGCAGCAGAACCTCAAAGGAGAGATTTTTCTTGGAGCTTTATGAGGATGAGAAGTGGGAGGTGGCAGTTTACAACAAGGCTGTGTCATCATTGTGCCATCACCTGTGATGGATTTTGATGCAATGCCAACTGAAGCAAGTGTCTTGGGAGCCCCAGTGACTACTGCAGCTGGCCACTGGTAGTGAGGGATGGTAGTGCAGGATGGGTCCTCGAAGCACCAGAACACTTTGTAGAAGGGAAATGACAAAACAAGCTCAAGTCACTTTCTTTCTTTCTTTCTTTCTTTCTTTCTTTCTTTCTTTCTTTCTTTCTTTCTTTTTTGCGGTACTAGGGATTGAACCTGGGACCTTGTGCTTGCCAGGTAGGCACTTATACTGCTGAGCCATATCTCCAGCCTGCAGGCCATTAAATTTTCACTTCTGATAATAGTTTGAGAACCACAGAGCTCCTAGGTTATTGGTAACAGAAGCTCTGTTTCATGTAGCCACCAGGCTGATATTACTGCAAATGAAGCATGCAGTTTAGTTGTGTGGATTGCACAGTTTAAACATTAGTGACATTCATAGCATCACCAAGTTTCTTATGTGAAAGTTTAGCTGTAAATTAGGGGAAAATGGGATCCTGAAACTTGGAATAGGAGCACCTGGCTGGACTCGGATGAGATGGGGAATTTTTGAATCCCTGAGTCACTCTGCACCTCCCCTTGCTAATGGAAATAATTTTTCCTCTTGTGTTTGGGGAGAGTGATTTTCCTTAGATTTTGAACTCTGTGATGTCCTTACATAGGGCAGGTTCCTTGAATGATAAGATCTCCTACCAGCCACTCTAAGCTAGTCTATGAAGACTTTTTGGTGCCGTTAGATGCATGAGTTATCTCAAATGTCCGTGTGTTTCATGTGATCAGGGACGCCTTAGAGATACTTTACATAGAAGAAGGGCAGCATTTTGCTAATGATGAGATTGGACATAATCCTGAGGAATGTATAAGGGAGCTGATTCTAAGGGTGGAAGAGAATATACAGTCATTCTGAATCCATGGAACTTGTTTTGGTATTTAATGCTGTAATGAGCAGATAAAGTTGAATCTACAAGCTTAATTCCTTGCCTTGTAGACTTGAAGGTGGCTTCCATTTGATGAAGTAGAAATAGCAGAGTGCCATTCACATCCTGAGGAAGAGGGAATCTAAAGGTTTAGGGAGATAGATGTTGCAGTGGATTTGTCACATATAACCTGCACAGCTTCTCCAAACTGTTTTCATGACCCCTCCCCCACAAAATAAAATTCCCAGAAGGCACTGTCTTGACTGGGACATGGAGAAATGCATTACTGAAAGGAGAACTGAATTTTTGTGGTTGTAGTCCAGGTATCACCACAGAATATGCTGTTGTTAATTTGGGTTCCTGATTTCATGTAGAAGTCAGTATCCTGGAGCAGGAGCGAGTAAGTGACATTTCTTAATAACTAAAGGCAAGAGGGTGCATATACCATACAGACCAGCACAGATAATCAGTAAGTAGAATATCATGGCCAATAGGGACCCTTTGGAAATGACTGTGTCATTAAGGAAGGAGATAGATGGAGAAATTACTACACTATTATTAGATCTATGTACAGAAAAACCAACCAATTAACCAACCAACAAACCAACCAACCAACCAACAACCAACATCCAACCAATCAACTAACCAACTGACTGACCAACCAACCAAGCAACCAACCAATCAACATACCTACCTCTAATACTGATAGCCAAAACCCGACTTGAATCACCATGTTGGAGAATTGTGGCCTCTCATCCACATATCAGAACCTCCTGATTCAAGAAGACACAAATCCCTTGAGAAAGCTCGTGCAATAACGTTAAAAGTATTTTCGATGTATCTTCTCAAAAGCCTTCTCCACAAGGTCATGTAGCCTTTTACTAGAATGAATGCACTTGAGAAAAGAAAGTTCCTTGATCTTTGGGGACTACTGGACATGGACTCTGAATTGATGATAATACCTGGGGGTGGAAAATGTCTCCATGGCCCATCATTCAAACTGGTAGTTTAGGTAGTCTGGTGAAAGATACTTGACCCAAATATTTAGTTGGTCATCTCCCCAGATTCTGTATAATTAGCATAGCTATACTGAGCTAATGGAAAAATCTCCACCCTAGGTCTCTGACTCAAGAAGGAAGCCACTGTGAAAAGAAGAGCCTAAATAGAAGATCTAGAAACTTCTACTCTCTATCATGATAGTAAGCTTGCAGCACTTTTCTATCCTTGAGGGAACTGCAGAGATTAATGAAGGCTTGAAATATGCAGAAATAGTGATTCCTATTCCATTCCCATTTAACTTGCCTGTTTGGCCCATGCTGAAGTTGTATGGGTTTTGGAGAATGGCCAGTTAATTAAAGAGTAAAATCTTGAGCCATGATATAGCATACAAAAGGGAAGGCTGAAACATGACAGCATTATTGAGACTGACCCAGAAATACAGTGGGGAAGGAAAATCTTCTCAATGGGCAAGGAATTTGGTGTCCATTTTGGAATGATAGATGACCAGTGATATGGATCCCCACTGACTTAAGAGAAGTTGTTAATGATACAGTTTAATTGGATGGTCAGGGACTTTGAAGAGAGAGGACTGGAAGAGAGGTGACTAGGAAGTCTGGAGAAGCAATGTCTAGGTGGGCTCCTTAGAATGATATAGAATGTGAAGACTGGTATCCCTGTGAATGCTCACTAAAGGGCATTAACTTAAAAAGAAGCTTTCAGTAATCAGGTGAACAGTATGACATTTTTATGATCATCTGTTTTCTGATTACCCAGCTATCCTTGTGATTGTCCAATGGGCCATGAATAGAAGACTTTAGTGATAGGAATGTAGCTTATGCCTGGGTTTTCCTTTACTAAGGGCTATCGCTGATGGGTGCTCAATCTTCCAACAGGAAAGACCAACATCAGCCCAAAATATGGTATCACTTCCTGAATGAACCAGTCACCTGCCCAGTAGCCTGTTAATTTCATTATACCTATCCATCACGTAGAGAGCAGAGGTTCTTCCTTACTATGCATAGTATCTTATGCCATCATAGTATCTGCACAGAATATCATGCCTTTCTTCAAGGAACGTACTTCACATCAAAAGAAATGCAGCGCCAGGCATGGTGGTGCACGCCTGTAGTCCCAGCACTTGGGAGGCTGAGGCAGGAGGATCGGTGTAAGTTTAAGACCAGCCTGGGCTATAAAAGTGAGTTCAAGGTCAGCTTGAACTGCATAGTGAGACCCTGTCTCAAAAAGACAAAAAAAAAAAAAAAAAAGAAAGAGAAAGAAAGAAACAAAAGAAATGCATGCAGCAGTGGGATTATCCATGGAATTAACTGTTCTTACCACATAACGCATCACCTGGAAGTGAATGGTATAATTAAAATGTAGAAAGGATCAGTTGTGGCACCAGGGAAGACACAAATCATAAAAGGGTGCAGCATATGCTCTGAGCCAGAGTGCATTGGATAGTGCTTCCCATTGGAACACAGGAGTCCATTGTCCATGGAGTGGAAGTGAACCTTGTTTTGCACCAGTAGTACTTCAATGAGGGGCCGAGGCTATAGCTCGGTGGCACAACATCTGCCTGGCAAGTGTGAGGTTGTTTGATTCCTGGTACCAAAAAAACCCCAAAAAACCAAAAAACAAAAACAAAAACAAAAACAAAAACGAAAACAAAAACCCAACAACAACAACAACAACAAAAAACCCCTCTTCAATTAGGAGATATAAACTAGGTTGAATTAACTCAAGAAGAATCAAAGGAACATTAAAGATACAACTAAGAGTGGAAGAAAGTAGATAAAGGCTACAACTTGGAAGGGAGGGAGGATCCTCTCATTGGGAATTGAGACTGCCAGAGAGCATGTGTCAGCCCACTGGCTGGTGAAAAGCTCATGGGATTGTTCAGGTCAGAGATGGTCTAATGGTGGGACAAAGTTATTGGGCAGAGAACTATCTGCTGAAGTGCTAATGAAATCTGGAAACTGCCTTAAGGGGTTGCTTTTGAACTTTCTAGGAAGCTGGCTGGGGCAGTGACGAGAAGGTTCTCAGCATGTTAGGGGGTGGTGGGGAGGTAGGACGTCATACTGGGAAGATAAATAGAAGAAAGCTGGAGCTTCCGTAGATCTTGCTTCTGGGAATCCAGTTGTGAGGGTGCTGCTGCTGTCATTAGGAGGGTGCTCCACCGAGTGCTCTGTACACTACCTATTGCTGCAGCAGCAGGAAGCAGCAGGAAGCGGCAGTAGTGGTGGAATCAGATAGTGCATCTAATGTCCTACCAGTGCCATCTATTGACAAACATTAACATCATCCTAGTTTGCAAGAGAACAATGTCCTCATAGGTAGGTCTTGAGGGATGGGATTGGAGCTGAGAAACGATAAATGACAATTGGCATAAGTTCCTCTATTATCTTTAATCATCCACTTAGAGGATTTTTTGCCTCTGGCGTTAGCAGATTTGAGCTCTGTTGGCTTGGATGTCTTTATCACTTCCAAGTTGGAAGTGACTTAATGACAACATGGGTACCAGTGAATGGGAGGAAGAGATGGCTATCTCACCATCTGGTGTCCTTATGTCACTGAATACACAGGCAGGAAAAAGTCCTGTTCTAGTGGATTGAATGAATGATCCTGATTGCCAAGGGTGATGGGGTGGCTGTTCCAGGATGGGGGCAAGAAAGACTGGATCTGGAACTCAAGATTTTCCAGGGGTGTCGTTTATTTTTATTTATTTATTTTTTAAAGAATTATTTTTATTTTATTTTATTTTCTTCTTGTTTCAGAACTTTTGTTTGTTTATTTGTTTTTATGGCCGGCTCAGCCTGCCCTGAGGGCAGGGCTGGCACAGCATGTGGTGCCAGGGATTGAACTGCAGACCCTGCAGCCGCCTGCAGGCACTTTAGACCACTGAGCCATCCTGCCAGGCCCCAGGGGTGTCGTTTAGTAGTTCATGCTCAATTGTAAACGTTGATGGAAAACATCAGTGATTCAAGAAAATGCAGAATAATTGAGGGATCATGTGATTTAAGAATGAAGTTATGGCTCCTCCTTCCCAGTAAAATAACTCAATTAGCTGATCTTCTGGCTGGGCTGGGGAAATGTGGAATGGGAAATGGAAGGAAGAAACCATAGATATAAATTATGGCCTCGTGGTCAATTATAGAAATGAAGGCAGTAGTGGCTTTGTATATTTTCTCTTTGCTGGTTGTGTGTATAAATTTATATCTATATACTAATTTTCTTTTATATCCTCCCCATTATTATTTATATAGATGTTATTGGAAGTTAACTTTACAGTTCAGCTTATAGGAAACAGACTATTCAGTGTGACTAAATTAAGGGGTAATTCATGTAGCCAGCAATGAATGCAATAATGTTGGAACTATGTATCTCCTCATTTTAAGGCAAGCATGAGAACCTCCTTATTTGAACAAAGAATCATTGTGATTTCTTAGGTGGAAACATGGAACTGCTTTCTTGAAAATTGAAGTTCAAAAACATATTGAAGGTATATGTAGAATATGGCTAGCCAAAGGCAAGGACAGTGACCTTTATCACTGTACTGTCTCTCAGCTCCTGGCCCACCCTTCTTTGTCCTGCTTTGATACCAGAGCTGGGCCCTGCAAACATTTTTTTTTTTTTTTTAAATTGTCTATGCAATGCCAATCTGTGCCTGTAGGGGGCACTAGGGTATATTTTTGAAGTGCTAGGAGAACGTGCTCTTTTTTTGGTTTTGGACGTCTGCTTTCCTTTCAGTCATTGTGGGTGCTGCTCAGGGGTCCTCCTCTCCGCAGCCACCAGGGACCACCTCCTCTGTGAGACACCGCTCACCTGGAAGCCACTTTAAAAACCCTCCTTCAGCCACACTCTCAGTCACTGCTGGAGGCAGCAAGTTTTCTCCACAGCTGCCATTTTTGTGTGATTCAATCTTCTTTCACCCTTGCTTGTATTTAATCCCCTTTGACTAGTGAAGCGTTCTTTACATTGTTCATGTCCAGGTCACACGTGGGGTCTCTGTTTTCTGAATGGCTTCCATTTCTACATCCTGCTATCTGCTCTCTTTTGTGGCTCTGTATCAACCTTTGATGATTTGGGCTCCCTCTTGGCCCTCTGTGTTAGCCTCTTCCCCATCTGTTGCAGGACCATTGCCTTACTTCTGCTTCTTGAGAACAATTCACATATTGTGCAAAGATAAGGAAGCAACATCCTCCCAGCATGCCTTGCAACAAGGTGGGATTTCCAAGAAGGCCTGGAACCTGGGGCTCCTGTATCCTGTTCCAGCTCAGCCTCTAACAGAGCCTTCTCAGTGGGAAAACTGAGGAGAAATTGTGACAGGAGATGGTTCACATTCAAGCTACTCTAATGAGCTACAAAGGTTTCCTCTCCACCTCAAATTCTGTTATATTATGCAACTCTCACGAGAATCCTTCTTGTGAGTTGGCTGGCTACATCTGATCATTATTATCGCAACTATATTATTATTTTAATTAATAGAATTTTGCCTCTCAGGGGACATTTGGTTATCCCAGTACTAGTGGGTTGAGGCCAGGGACACTGTTAAATATCCTACAAGGCACAAAACAGCTCCCACAACAAGGAATTATGAGCTCATATGGCCCTAGTGCTAAGAAGGGTCCTGAATCAGTAGGTATAGAAACAGAGGCCCCAGGAGTAGAAGTGACACATTTAGGGTCACAGAGAAGGTAAATAACAACTAAGGCTAGCCCAGGTCCTTAGGCTCTCATCTGTCCTCATTCCAACCCCCTTTCACTGGTCTAAGATTGCAAAGGGAAATGGGAAGTGGGTGGAGCCTGCCCCTAGGAACAGTGGGCCTGCAGCTGGCTGGCACTCTCTCACCTCCTGCTTTTTTTGTATTAGTCTTTCCTGATGCTGTTGACACAGTGCCATAGACTAGGTAAGCTATAAGGAAAAGAGGTTCATTTTGGCACTTACTTATGGAGCCCCAAGTGGAGGGCTACATCTGGTAATGGCTCCAGGAAACTCAGGACATCCCATGGCCAGAGATGGGAAGCACGTGTGTTTAGGTGTCTTCTGCTCTTTCTCCATAAAGGTACCAGGATTCAAAGATGGAGGTGTCACCCTGATGGCCTTATTTCATCCTAACTACTTTCCAGAGGCTCCGCCTCTAAACACCAGAGTCAGGTTAGGTTTCTACCCTCTTAATACTTTACAAGTGAGATTAAATATCAACTCCTGAAGCCACAAGGGATATGTAAACCATGCCCAAACCATAGCATTTATCAAAGCCCAGCCACTTTCTGATGTAGCCATCTGCTTTCTCAACTTCTGAGTTGCTGAGAAGTTGCCGAGAAAACTGCATGGGGTGAGGACTGGCAGCATTGCCAAGGGGCAAGCGCCAACGTGTGCTGGCTCCAGGGGCCCCTTTCCTCCCTCTCAGTTTCCTGTGGTCTGCTGACTGCCCTCACCTTCCAGAACTAGTTGAGCCCCCACGTCATCAAGTAGCCCCTCCATGGCCTCCTCATTCCCAGCAGGCAGCCTGGCTTCCCCTTCACCAGGTCTCAGCCAGCTTAGGAGCGGAATTCCTAACCACAGCAGGACTGAAGCTCTCTTTCCCTGGTTGAAGGCCAGTCAGTTTCCATTCCTGGATCCATTCCTCACTGCCTTGGCAGCAGCCTGTCCCTATTAAATCATTCTCTTTCTCCTCCTCCTGTTCCCTTTTCTTCTTCCTCTCCCTTCCTCTCCCCATTTGTTGGCTTTCCCCATTCTACCACCTAAGGCTTCTCCACATAAAGGCAGCACAAATCTCTCCATTCTTAATTTTAACACAAATGCCTTTCTGGAAACCCTCGGAGCACTTTCATTTTTTTTCCCCTGCCACCCACATCTGTGGCAGCTGCCTGGCTTGGCCTCTGACCCCCACCTGCTCCAGCTGTAGGACTCCTACTCACGCTTCATACCCAGCTCATAAAAGCCATAGTAGATACTGCCATGTCCTATCTGGTGTCCCCTCCCTTCTGAGTCCTGAAGCTACAGCAATTTGGAGCTTCTGATACCTTGCATCCAGAGAACTTCATTGTTTGTGTCTCACAGGGAGCAAAAATTACAGGAGTAAGAAGGGTCATTAGTGGCCAAGTTGGTCATTCATGGCCACCCATCTGTCAGGGACCCACGCAGTGCAGTCTGCTTCAGGTCACTCGTGGGGTCTCTGTCTTCTGAATGACTCCCATTTCTACATCCTGCTATCTGGTCTCTTTTGCTGCTCTGTGTCAACCTTTGATGATTTGGGCTCCCTCTTGTCCCTCTGCGTGAGCCTCTTCCTCATCTCTTTCAGAACCATTGCCTTACTTCTGCCCGGGGTGCCTCCTCCCAGAAGTCCCCAGACAGGGAGTGGGACTCATGGGGGCTTCAGGGACAGGGTAAAATGCTGTTATAGTGTGATAGAATTCAGTGCCACCTTCCGGCAGATGTCACCTCAGAGGGGTGGATTTGTCCCAGCTGGATCCTGGGCTCATTCTGAATCACTCAGAATAGCCACATGCTGCATGTGCAGTGTGAGCTGTCTCAGGAAACAGCGATGGCTGCACCACTATGCATTCAGGATCTGGTATCTACTAGGAGGAATTAGATTTTGTTGGAGAGGAGGGACAACTGCTGCCAAGCTAAAAATTCAGGCGTCCGTATCCAGCTGCAAATGCCCTGGGAGAATAGGACGAGCTGGGAGCAACCACATTTTGGAGAATCAAACTGCTTCAGTGTAAGGACATTTTACAGGTGAGAAAACTGAGGCCCCAAGAGGCAAAGGAGTGGTTAAGGTCACACCGAGTCAGTGGCTGCCCTAGGGCTCTGGTCCTGAGTCCAGTCAGCTCTGCCCCAGATCCCCAACTGCTCTGAAGAGCAGGCACCCAAGGCTTGTATGGAAATAAAAACCAAAGTAACCAACATTCCACTTTGTCACCCGGGTGTTTTGTTACAGGTTTGAGAATTAGGGACCCTGGGATCTGAGCCTTGTCCTGTCTCTCATTTGCCATGGGACTTTGGTCTTACCATCCAAGCAACAAAATAAGCTCTACTGCCTGGGGTGCTGTGAGGATCACATGAGGTCCAGAAGTTGCTCCTTGACACGTTGTATGACAGAGAGCCAGACAACAGCGTTATCGTAGCTCACACATCTGCAATGGCAAGATGTTGAGGACAGGGACAGTCCCATATCTGAGCTACCAGGAGAAGAAGAGGAGAGACCAATGCGCCACATCCCCCAGCCAAGTAGCTCTGGAGCCAGGGAAGGGGGGTCGGGGGAGTTGTAGGTCTGCATTTGGATTCACTCCCATAATGTGAGGGTGTCTCTGAACCCAGAGGCATTTCACTGCCCCAGAAAGTGATATGGAATCTCAGATTTCACGTTGTCTGTCCACAGATAATACTGGCAATATTGAACTGTGGGTAAAGAGCTGGGGAGGGAAAGAGAGGAAGAAAAGGTTTATAAGGAGACAGGAAGGAAGAAAAAAAGGAGAAGAGGAGGAGGAGAGGGAAGGGGAGGAGAGTGAACATTTGGAAGACTGTTTTTACTCTCTGGTACAAAATGCAAGCTGAAGGGCCAGTGAGATAGCTTGGCCGACTAAGCACCTGCTTGGGCAAGTGCAGGGACTGGGGTTTGATCCCTGGTACTGGTGCTGTGTGCCATGCTGGGTGTGCTGGGCCTACAACTGAGTCCAGATGTGGTGTTGCACACCTGAAATCCCAGCACTGGGGAGGCTGAAAACAGGAAGATCACTACGAGTCCAAGCTGCGTACTGAGACCTTGTGCCAAATACATGAAAAAGAGAAGAAGTTCAAAATGCAAGCTGAAACTGTAGGCTGTAGCATCAGGAAGACCTGAAGTCAAAATCACCCACCCATTCTAAACCTCAGTTTTCACACCTGCAAATGAGGATAAGAATGGTTCCCTTTTCTTAGGGATAATGATGGAGCATTTAGGGTGGTGCCTGGCCCAGAACAAGTCCTGCTAGAGAGGCAATGGAAGCAAGACAAGGAGTTATAAGTGTATAGACCTGTATGTCCTACACGGCTTCAGGAAAGGGCTTCAGAACCTACCCCGCTGCCTGGAAAGTGATGGGAAGACCAGAGAGCTCACATTCAGCAGCAGATGGTTTTGCCCACGTAGAGAGAAGCCTAATGGGGGCACAGAACCCAAATTACACATGCAAAGGAAGTTAGGTAACACATTCTCCTTGTGTTGATGCTATCAGGAATTATTCTTATCTAACTAACAGCAATTATATTGG
Source organism: Myocastor coypus (assembly GCA_004027025.1). NCBI lineage: Eukaryota > Metazoa > Chordata > Mammalia > Rodentia > Myocastoridae > Myocastor > Myocastor coypus. Next base: position 11,499 of record PVJA010034805.1, on the reverse strand, counting down.
TGAGGACAAAAGTTCATGTGCTAATGGCGGCTAAATTGATTAATAGATAAGAAGCTGAAGGCAAATCTCATGTTGGTAGATCAGCAAGAAATGTAAATGAACTAGAAGCAAATGACTGCCATGGCTCCTGATAGGGAGATGGATGGGGGTGTTATCTCTACCTACCCTGACTTTGGCTGCCAACCTGGGAGTCTCACTGGGGTCTGTATTTGGTCTCAAAGGAGGCTCAGGAGGTACAGCAAATCCCCTAAACCCCACAGTAATTAGTAATGGAACTCAGACTCCTCCGGGCTCTGTTGGAGTTCTCAGTTCTTATCACTCCACAGAGCTGGCCAACATCATATCTAAGGCTGGACCATCCCAGGCCACAAGGCCCAACAAGGCTAGGTGGACAGAGAATCTCAGGACTGGTGAGCACAGGTACCTAGGGCAAAGAATTTCCCTTTTAGTACTGATAGATAGGTGGGAAATATAAGCAGGGCCACGTCTGTTCAGTCCAGAAGGCTGGATCTGCTGGGCTCTGTGCCTCCATCTTCCCTGGCACTATGAAATCCTTAAAGGCTTTCCTCCAGCCTCTGCCCAGGCTGAAATACCACACTAACACCAGAGTTTTCTTAGCAGGTGCTACCTGTGTGGTCACAACCTCAGAGTTGTGGGCGGAGATGAAACAACTCAGGATTTACTCATTGTCGAATTGGGATAGAATAACAGCTAAATGTTTTAGTCCCCCCCCCCCCTCTGGAGGAGGTATATTAGGAGATACCAATACCAATTGTTTTAATGTGAAGTATATGTCATCCTACATAGAGTCAATTACGGGCACAGCCAGTCATATAAGTGAATATAGGTGCATGAGTGCACACACACACACACACGCGCGCGCGCGCACACACACACACACACACAAAGAGGAGGTCTTTGGGAGTATTTTCCTTCTTCAAGAACTATGAATGGTTCTAAGGAAGTGATGAAAAGTGTCCAAACTCAAGAAAATACTTTTCTTGAGACTTGAGTCATACACATAATAATGGTCCTAATTTTGTTCTTCCCTCCAGCCCTAGAGTGTCCTGAAGGTTATGTGCTTGAATTGAAACACAGATTTTAAGGAATACTCACATTCAGCTTTCACAAGTGTTTATCTGCTCCTTCTTTCTTTCTTTCTTTCTTTCTTTTCTTCCACTCATCTTCTGAGAGCCAGAGTTTTCAGATCAGAACTCACTTGTTGAAATGGATTAATCCAGTTTCAGCACCATGGACAGACCCCGTCCTCTCTACCACTATTGGAGGAGGGCTAAGGTTTGGTGTTGGGGATTGAACCCAGGACCTTGTGCATGTAAGGCAAGAGCTCTGCCACTGAGCTACATCCCAAGACCCTAAGGCTTGGGTTTTACCAGCCTAGGGAGGAGAAATTGGGAGCTTCCTGCTAACAGGATTAGGGTATGGGGACACCCAGACCACTGAGGAGTTTGTTTATAGACAGCACTTGCTCTAGACTATAGTTGCTAACTCAGTTTCTGATATTTCACAACCATGTATATTTTGCTGCCTGTGCTATGTTTACAACTGTTTCTATATAACATATTAAATAGTGGGCATTTCACATGTCTCAGAGTAAATCTGACACGAAGACAGGATGTTTATGACTATAATTTTCTTACGAATTACAATCTATATGACATATATAAGTATGACTTATAACCTATAGTTTTCTTAGCATTTCACGAACCTCTAAGTACATGGCCAAAATTCTGTGTGTGTGTGTGTGTGTGTGTGTGTGTGAGTGTGTGTGAGTAGTAGTAGTAGTAGTAGTAGTAGTAGTAGTAGTAGTAGTAGTAGTTCAAGATCTTTAACTTGGAATTTGAGTTTTCCTGTTAAGGCTCCTGACTTCTTTATGAATGCCCACTCATGCATCTCACACTAGGAGTGTGTTCCCAGTCCTGGCTTCTTTGAGGGCCTGATCCACTTCCTCTATTCTGTGGATTGTATCATTTCCCCATAGGACAAAGGGGGTGTACTCAACCCTGCCCCCTGTTCCTATCTGTTGGAACAGACGTGTGTCCTCACTATGCAAGCACTGAGGTATGATACAGCCCATGACATCCAGCAGGGCAGAGCAGTGGCTCTGTTGTTTTCAAGGAAGAACACTGTGACAACCCTACTGGTGTATTTCACCATTTGATTCTTGCTTTGGAGTGTTGGATCCTCCCCCAGTGTTCTGCTCCCTCTACCTCTTCTGGCCCACATCAATGCCGTGACCCCGGGTAGTGTGAGATCTTGCCAGCCCAGGCCAGCTGCAGCTGGAGAGATGTACAGCCTAACAGTGGCTTAGTGACCCATCAGCCAGTAGAGGTCATTGGCTGCTGAGGCTGATTTAGGGTTGGGCCATGTTTCTGGGAGTTCTTCAAGGTGGACATAGACAAGTCAACATCATACCTGGTGCTGATCCTGGGAGGTTAGAGTAGGGAGGTGCAGCTGCTATCTCCATTGGTCGCTAAGCAACACTGTCAACACCCTGTGCCAGGATTGTCCTGGGCACTGGGGTCATATGGATGAGTTGATCATGATCCCTTGAGGAGGCTAAAGGCTGGTGGATGAATCAAAGCTGAAAGAGTAGGTATCATTAGGTCAGGGCCCACAGCCAGCCACAGCCAGGGATGGGACAAACCCCAGGGGTCCTGACATTCAGGCTGCCTGAGTAGGACAGGTGTCAGGGAAGTGTCACAAGGGCCAGAGAATATGACTTGTGATAAGAAGTATAACCAGAATGTTCTTCCCCCCTTTCTCTTCTCCTGTCTCTTCTCTCATTCTTTTCCTCCCGTTCCCTGCTTTTGGATATAGGGTCTCACCGTGTTGGTCATGTTGTTGGCTTGGAACTCCTAGGTTTTAGTGATGCTCCTGCCTCAGCCTCTTAAGCAGCTGGAGTCAAAGCCATGTACCACTGTGAGGGGCTCTTATGGCTCCATCTCTGACAGTCTCTCCTCTTTACCCTCTTCTTCATGCTATTTTTTTCCTGGCTGATCACCCTTCACTTCAAGGCTCTTGGCAAGCCTGCAGATGCTTTTCTCCCTCTGGGAACTTAATCTAAACAGGAAAGCATCCCTTTCCCCCAGATGTTTCACCACAAAAATCCCCTTTCATTGGTTTAACAATCACCTGTCCTTCTCTGAATCAATCACTGTACCCAGTAGAAAAGGAGACACTGGCTGTTTAAGCCAATCAGAACACACCCCTGGAGCTGAGTGTGGGTCACCCTGTCTATGTGATGAGAGTGGGGACAGGTCAGTTCTCCTGGGGAAAAAGAGATGTAATGGAAGCTGGGGAGGTGAGGACAGAGCCCCTGTTGCTTGAGACCCTTCTGTGATCTCAGTTGGTGAAAGCTCTGACCTGCTGCACGGTCCCATCTTCCTTATCCTGCCTGTCTTAGTCACTTTCCCCATACCTGAGACACAACTTAAAAGTGGTTCAAAACTGTAGTCTGTGGTTGGCTCGCTTTAGGGCAGAAACAGCATGGCTGAGGGGCAAGGCAGAAAAAAAGCTGCTCGTGTTCTGGTGGCCAGGAACAGGGAAGAGAGAGAAACTGAGGAGAGAAGAAAGCCCACCAGGTCACGCCCCAGCCACCCGGCCATAGCCCGCCTCCTCAGCTAGGGGTTGGTCAACAGCTCTCCCCTGATTGACCCATTGGCGAGCATAGCCCCCATAATCCAGGCACCTTCCAGGAGCCGGCCTCTGCACACATCACCATGCGCTGCCTATGCCCAAGCCTGCTGATGGTATGGGCTTCCCCCCTGCCATTCTGGCTCACCACTCATTTGTTTCCCCTTGCTTTGCCTTCCTTCTGGGATTCCCATCCCACTGCCTCCCTACTCACCCTTAGTGAGAACTTAAGCTTCACCTTTTGTGACTACAAAGCAATCATCTCTCCTGTGGCTTCCCAGACCATCTTGCCCCCCCCATCATTGACAATGCGATTATTGTCATATGTCTTTATTGTCCCCATGTCCCTGTGCCCCTCTCCCTCAGCTTGCTGGTTCTTTGGAGTTTAGGCTCTGGATAAGTCTTAGTTAATTTCTCTATTCCCAGACTCTAGATTACTGCCTGGTTTAGTGAGAGAACTCAGTAAATATTTATAAACTTAATGAAAATAAGTTTGGATTGAAGACATGACTTCAGTGCAATTCTTTTTGATTTAACAAGTGACTGAACCTCAAGCCACAGGAAAGGAGCGCCAATGGTAGGATTCCAGGCGCCAGTAAGCTGGGGACAGAAGCTTCCTCTGTCCTTCAGTGCCTGGAGGAGGAAGGCTGCCTTGGCAGGTGGAATTTTCTATTCTTGCCTCTTGAGTGCAAAACACAATCATGCTGTCTCCTGAAAACATCAGTGTGTCATGGAAACAAATGTGCTTCCTTTTGGCTTTCTGGTGGGAGGAAGCTTGTCTAGCCCTATCAGGCATCCCGCTCCTGTTCCGGTTGGCAGAATGTTTCTTGTGGCATCTTGGTGAGTTATGATGACAGCCTGGGTGACTCTCTCAACCCTCTGACCCCACAGGCACCAATCCCTGCTGCCAGTCCAGCTCTGCCTATCAGGGAAGATCCCTGGTTGGGAGTTGGACAAATTCTCATTCCACAGCACAGACCTTTCCAGGTGAAGCTCCTTGAAGGCCTGGCTGCTTCCTGCAGCTGACCTGGGATCTTGCCTGACCTCTCATGGAAGCTTCTTCAGGTCCAGATCCACCCTAATCATCCTCTCGAACTTCAGGCTCAGCTCCTCCAGTTCACATTCCACTCTGCCTCACAATGAGGCTTAGATGCGTGCAGCCGGCTGACTCCCTCAGCTGGAAACTATTTGAGGCACTTGATACCCTTGGGTCACGGTCCATAGGCACACTGATACTATCCCGGTGCATAGGAGACATATAGAGGTACAGACATTGTCCAACTAGATACTAGGCCTTGGAGAGGCACCAATAGCAGCCAGACCGTGCCAGTCTGTAGAGGCCCTGATAGTATCCAGGCCCACACCAGGCAAGCCCCTGGCCCTGCTTTTGCCCCTACTCTTTCCTCCTATTGCTGTGAGCTCTTATCCACTTCTCAAGAGCCAGCTCAGCGTCCCCTCCTCTGGAGCGCTCCTGTTCCGTCGCTTTCTGTTTACACACACAGCGTCTCATTACCGATCCCTTGTGCTTCCTATACTGGAGTATGAGCAGGTAGAAGTCTCTGTCCTAAGACAGATGGATTGTTCTCTATTTGCAGCATCTGGCAGCAGCAGAGGTGTCAGTGTGCACCCAGAAAGGGGACAAATGAGTGAGTGGACTTACTATTGTTAAAATAACAGCACAATTGTGCCTCTAATTTCTGCAGTAAGTGCTTCACGCCAGGCACTGTGCTGGGGGGTTTGCTTACCATTTGTCTCGTCTAGCTCTGTGAGCTCTGTCTGAGTTGCAACTGTTATTAGAATCACTTTACAGATGAGACGGGCTGAGTTCAGAGAAGTTAAAGAGCAGTCCAGGTCACACTGTGGGGGAGGAAAGGGGCTAGGACTTGAAATCTGGGATGTCTGGCTCAATTTCTTCCTTTATTGAGGACTCACTGTAAACCAGGTACTGCTCTGGGGATGAAACAGAAAACAGAACAGGGCAAGGTTCTGCAGTGATAGCGCTCACATTCTAGTGCATGAAGCAGAGAGGAGACAAATAACAAATATATAAATCATGTCAGGGCCTGATAAGTGCCATAGAGAAAAATAAAAGGTTGGGGAGTATATCAATTTCTAGGGATCCTACAACGATACCACAGGCGATGGCTCTTAAACAGCAGATATTTATTTTCTCATAGTGAGCTAGAAGTCAAGGCACCTGCAGCCTTTCTTACTTTAAAAAATTTTCTTTCTGTCTTTTTTTTTTTTTTTTGTCTTTTTGAGACAGGGTCTCACTATGCAGTTCAGACTGGCCTTGAGCTCACTTTTGTAGCCCAGGCTGGTCTCGAACTCGCACCGATCCTCCTGCCTCAGCCTCCCGAGTGCTGGGATTACAGGTGGGTGCCACCACGCCCGGCCTCTGTCTTTTTCTTTGTGTACTGGGAATTGAAACCCATATTGTTGCATTGAACTGTATCTCAAGTCCATTTTTTTTTTTTAAAGTTTGAGACAGGGTCTCACTAAGTCACGAAGTTGCTTAGGTGGGGCTTGAACTTGTGATCCTTCTGCCTTAGCCACACAGAATGCTGGGATAGGTCAGCACCACCAATCTCAGTCCGGTTTGGTGTCTTTGAGAAGTAGAAGGGAGGCAGATGGCCACCTCTCTGTTGTGTCCATCCTCACATGGGGTCTTTCCTGGTGTCTCTGTGTATCCTAATCTTTTTTTATGAGGAGCCTGGTCATTCTTTTAACGTAATTACCTCTTCAGAGGTTTTATCTCCAGATACAGTTATATTTAAAGATACTGGGGAGTTCAGGATCCAGCAGGTAAATGGAAGGAAACAATTTAGGATGTTATCACGGAGTGTTAGCCTGGGTTGGTGGGGCTTTAGGGAAGGTCTGAGATTGTGGATGAGGTGCTTAGCTCGGGGAATCATGTTGCTGGGAGGAGGGAACAGCAGGTGCAGAGGCCCCAAGGGATTGTGGGAAGTCCCATGGCTGGAACTCTGTGAATGGGGGAAAGAGAAGGGCCCATGTCTGCATACTCCGGACACTCTTGTAGCTGAATGGCTCAGTGGACTTTCCCGTCTGATGAGTCCTTCAGTACCTGTGAGGCGCATACAGAGAAACTGAGGCCCACAATAGGAAGGGGTCTACTCAGAGTCACACAGTGGGTCTGCCCTTGGCTCCCCTTCTCTCTGGGGAGTGGGGCTGTTGTGCAGTGGGGTAGGGCAGGGTGGCTCTCTGTGCTGCAGAGCCCTGTGAGAGCAGGAGCTGTGAGCAGTACTGCTGCGGATGCTGTCTCTGTCCAGAAGTGACAGCAGCTCCAGTGGGAGAAGAGGAGTCTACGTGCAGGGCTCAGGGCAACTGCTTCTGAGGGTAGAAGGTGGTTCTCACCTGGGGTGTCCTCCATGCTTGCCCTGTACTCTTCCTTTTGTTGGTGTATGAAGCAGTCGCCCTCAGTCCCAGCCCAGATGTGGGATGGCCTCGGTCACTGGGAACTCCCTGCCGGTCTGGAAGACTCAGTTGCCATGGACCAGGCAATGGGCCGCAGGTGCTGAGAAGGTGCAGTCTCTCCCCAGAGCCATCTCCTTCAGTCCCTGCAGCCCATGGGACTGAGGGTACAATGCCCATTTTACAGATGAGGAGACTGAGTTCCCAAGGGGGAGGGGAGAAACTGCTGTCTCTTCCTCACTCTGTTCTCTGCTAGAGGAAGGGAGAGGGCTAGAGAGCAAGATCAGTTCAGGGCAGGCACATGAGCTCTGCACATCTCTGAATGACTTGTGATTTACCCTTCTGTCTCCCTCCCCCAGCACCACATCCCTGTCCTCTTGGTCCCTTTCCTGAATTTTCCGTATTCAGCCAGGCAATCACAGTGCCTTGACTGGGATGATCCCAAGCAAACACCATCTTCCAAGAGACAGGGAGTATCGTGCCAAGTTCACAGATGGAGAAACTTGTGCTACTATAGCCCTTGTTCCACCTGCCTCCCATCAGGGGCCAGGCTGGGTCCTCTGGCTTCCCTCTGGATGACCTTCTCTCATCTGTGCCTGCCTATTTGTGAGGACATTTCATGGGAGGAGGTTGCAGGAGAGAGCTAGCAGAAAGGAGGCCACCAAGCCTTGGGCTCTAACCTGAGTTCTGAGTCCCTGGGTGACCTCCTGGGGCTTCATTTCTTGATCTGACCAAGCAGGAGCCAGATGAGACAATCTCTAAAATGCTGTTTTGGAAGGATGAACCATAGGCCCCCAAAGCAAGGGCACAACTGGCCATGGACCATGAAGCAGAAACTCCAAAACTGTGAGCCAAAATAGACCTTTCCTCTTTTCGATTTGATCATCTCATGTGTTTTGTTCCAGTAACAGAAAGCTGACTCACACAACCTGGAATGTCCTTCCCTCTCTCCCATCCACCTATGCTCCACCACTCTGTGGAAATACCACCAGGAGTTTAAAGTCAGAACCATTGCACCCCAAGTCCCTACTCAGGCCCCCAAAACTGCACATCATCTTCCTCTCCTCTGCCAGGTGCCAGCCAAATGAGTGCAATATGGGGGTGTGCACCCATCATACACTGCCTGGCTGCATAAACCTGGGCCCACTTGCTGCCCTGTCAGGGCCGGTTTCTGCATCTGTGGAGTTGAGTGATGATCTCCCCTGAAAAACTGGTTGCCTGACTCTCCATGAGGCGCTCAAGTACATATGAATTTGATGATCTCACCTCAGACAGTCTGTGATTCTTTATTTTTGGCCTGCAAACTATGAAATATACTCCTAAAAGTAAAGACTTTTCTTTGTTCCTCTTTGGGTACATTCAGCCATGTTTTTACTGCTTCCCACATCCGGGTCCTGCACGCTGGGATGACAGGTACCGCCCACCCCGAGGATGAGAAGCTCATGCATCACTACCAGGCACAATGTGGCTGTGAGAGCCTGGTCACCCGAGGTGCATTTAAAGGAAAGTCTTCTTGTACGCCCAGAGGGGGTACAGTTGATACCCACAACCACTGAGGACCCTGCTCCACAGCCTCAGGGAGTTGCAATGCCTCTCACAAGCCATAGCTCCAAGCCTCCCCAGACAGCAAGTTTGCAGAGCCATTCTTACAGTCTCGTCTCCCCGCTCACTCCCCATTCTCTCTTCACTTTAGGGAAAGATCAAGTTATTCTTTCTAGCTTCTTCTTTGTTTTTCTTCTCATTGCTGACTCTCCTGGTTTGGCCCCGTGCATGGGCACGTGCACATATGCCAGAAAACCATCTTGCAGAGATAATATTCTCATTTAGAGGGCAGGGGAAAGGGTGAAGCTGAGTGGGGAGAGATAAAGTTTTGTGAGTGTGTGTGTAAATGGTTGCAAATGCGCACACGATAATAAATCCACTCCTGCCAGGCAGGTTATCAGTAAGTGCTCAGAAAATCCCTGCAGCCCTGAGATGCTGTGATTCTATGAATTTTAAGATGTGAGACCTCCAGTGGACGGAGATGAGCTAAAAGCCATTATTCCACCAGTGCCTCTCGGATTCTACTGACCCCACAGTCGTCTGACCCTGGGAGAATGGCCTCAGGTGTGTCAGTGCTGGCTCTTATCGCAGTAGAAATGGGTCATCTTGTTTCGAGTGCCCCTCCCAGGACCCCTGAGGGCCACAGCCAGATCTGTTCCCTGGACTCCTTTGTGGAATTTTCGAAGAGTAGAAGAGAGATGCCTTGGGTGAATCACTGTGCTTACCATGAATTCATCACAACTGGGGCAAGAGCCAAACTGCAGGGGCTCTGAGGTGTTGGGCAGTAGCACTGAATGGAGACATGATAACGCAGAGACTCGACCTGCTCCGAGGAGCCGAGAAAGAGCTGCGATGGTCAGGAAAGATGGCTTAGAGAGAAGCGCAGGTGCAACTGTCCTGGGACAGGCAGAAGCTGGTGCACTTGAAGAGACTGAAAGGAAGGCAGAGAGAGCAGTAAGGGGAAGCCAGTGACTAAAATCTAGGGGACAGGAGGGGGCCAGCTGAGTGGTGCTGGGGAGCGCATAACCCTGGTCCTGCGGCCATATCATCCTTTCACCAGCCATGTTCCTCAAGGGAGGTTCACTTTGTGCCCTGCTCTGTGCTTAGCAGTAGGGCTTTAGGGAGTGCAGGTGGGAGTGACAGGACTGGTCTCAGTGGGCATCTGTGTCCCTTTGTGAGAGCCTGCTCTTGGCACTGTGGTGTGGCCCTGAGGGTGGGGGTGCACAGCCACCTGGGGGACATGGGCAGAGTGCCCTCACCTGGAGGGAGGAAAGATGACAGCGAAGGCCTCACAGGTGGTCGTGGGGAGCAGAGGAGACAGTGCAAGCAGAGCATGGGGCCATGAGTCCAGCCAGAGGCTCCTGCTGCCTTTCTAGCAGAGCAAGCCCCTCACTCCATGGGACAAGGCCCCAGGGACAGGTGACTTCTGGCTGGCCCTGACAGGAAGCATAGCTATGAGGACTTGGCCTTCTGGCCAGGCTGGATCACATGGGTCACTTTGGCACCCCCACTCTTAGTAATGGGAGAGGGAGCAGGTGAATTACCTGCCAGATGGCAGAGGGTAGCGGAGCACACTGTCCACACATATTGGTTCCTCCAGCCACCCTGACATTAGAGACACCTGGTCAAGCACTGTATATTCTATTTGCTACTTCAACCAATGCAACTTGACAACAGTCCAGGAGACTAGTTTTGATTTCAACATCCTCAGCGGCCTGGGTTCTGTCCTAGGCATGGGGATGCAGAAGGGCCAGCCTGTGGCCTGTTTCACTTCTTTTACTGCAAGGGTGGCACAGGCACACGGACACCCCCTCTGCACCCCTCTGACTCCTCCCATAGCCCCATGAGTAGCTGCCCCCCCCAGGACCCTCAGGGAAGCTGCTTAGCCATGGTGCAGTCCAGGCTCAGTGGAACAGATTGAGGGTTGGGCCTATTTGGGCTTTGGAAGTCTGAGCATGGAATTCTGGGTTTTTAGGTACTCAGGTCATTGCTGAAGTTGGGAACTACACTGCAGTAGGCTCACCATATGGATTTCTCATTCCATGAAAAGGGAAGCCATAGGTATAGGAGCATCATGTAGGGTCTTTCCAGGGGCTCAGACACAGGCTGCTTGCTTAAGTAGGAGGATGGGGTGAAATCTAGCTCTCCTCTACTTGCCGGGCTGCCTGCCTGATCCCACGGGTGGAAGGAGCCAAGAGATTAGATCAAGCCCTTAAAGAGAGTAGAACCAGCAGACCCATTACCAAGGCTAGGAACAAAGATCAGAGCCAGGACCAGAGTCAACGTCTGAAGGAGTCAAGGTAGAGTTGGCCTAAGAAGGTGTCTGACATCCACAGCACCATGCACAGGGGCCGACTGGCTGCCCATAGCACCAAGGTAGGGCCGACAGCAGAACCTCTGAGGATTATGGCTGGAGCAGCAGCCTCAGTTGCCAGTTAGGAGCAGCTAATTACAGATGGCTGCAGCAAAATAGCGCTGCTCTGGCTGCAATGGCCCCCAACCTTTCATCTGGACACATTCGCTCATGCACAGGTGTATCTGGGGCTGCAAACGAATACTTTCAAAAAGAGCCCTATCTTCCCAGGAGTCCATGAATTCATCTCCCTTAACAGATCTTTCACAGGCACAAATGTCATAGTTGCTCAGGCTGCTGTAATAAAACACCACGGGCTGGGTAGGTTAGATGACACTTAATTATTTTCTCAGGGTGGAGGCTGAAGTCTGGGATCGGAGTGCCAGCAATGGCGAGCTCTCTTCCTAGACTGCAGATGGCCACCTTTGTGCTTCGTGGTGGAGGACTGTGGGGAGAGGGCTGATTTCCTGCTATCTTTTCTTATAAGGGCACTAACCTTGTTATGGGGACCCCACCCT
>PVJA010034804.1:0-22285 GCA_004027025.1 Myocastor coypus | reverse complement strand
ATTTATAGATAAAGAATTAAAAAAAAAAAAAGAATTTTGCAGGGGCTGGGAGATAGCTCAGTAGAATAAATGCTTGCCTGGCAAACACAAGGACCTGAACTCAGTTCCTCCCCAACAAAAAATAATTTTGCAGGGCCCGGCAGGATGGCTCAGTGGTCTAAAGCGCCTGCTTAGGAAAGCTTGGGCGGCTGCAGGGACCGCGGTTCAATCCCCGGTACCACATGCTGCGCCAGCCCTGCCCTCAGGGCAGGCTGAGCCGGTCATAGAAATAAATAAACAAACAAAAGTTCTGAAACGAAAAAATAAAAATAAGATAAATTTTTTAAAAAATAATAATTTTGCATTGTGAAGGCATATTCATTCATGTGACTATAGCTTTCAGTCCCTAGAAAGTATAGAGGACCAAGCTAGGTGTCCTGTACCTTGGACCTGGCTGCTTGTTAATTCTGTATCCCAAGTGCTAAGTTCCGGACCCATACAGTAATTTCTTTTTTTTTTTTTAATGTAACATATTTTCATCATCAAGTCTGTTTAATTTTTTTTTTTTTTTTTTTTTTTTTTTTTTTTTTTTTTTTTTTTTTTTTTTTTTTTTTTTTTTTTTTTTTTTTTTTTTTTTTTTTTTTTTAGAATTTTTATTTTATTTTATTTTTTCTTGTTTTAGAACTTTTGTTTGTTTATTTATTTTTCTGGCCGGCTCAGCCTGCCCTGAGGGCAGGGCTGGCGCAGCATGTGGTGCCGGGAATAGAACCGCGGTCTCTGCAGCCGCCCAAGCTTTCCTAAGCAGTCACTTTAGACCACTGAGCCATCCTGCCGGGCCCCCATACAATAATTTCCATAGGAGGGTTTGTCAGAATGTGACATGCCAGTGGGTTTCTTTTGTCCCCTGTGGTTTATATGATAGGTCCTATGTGGGTGTATATATTGGTCACAGATTTTTGTGTGTGAAGATTTTGGCATGCTGTTACACAGTGTTGAGTCCTAGTTACCAAGACGTTAGTACCTTGAGTGTTTTTTTCTCTTTTTTTAAATTTGTCTTGGTCTCTTGGTGCTGCTGTAACGCTATACTTCCCATGAGATCATGTATAAATCAGCGAAGCTCTCTCACAACTCTCTTCCAACTGGGTACTGGAAGCCCAAGGCCAGGGCCCAGGCAGGTCTGTGAGTGAGGGCCTGGCATCACTTCTGAGCTGGTACCGTCATGTGTCCCTTTCTGGGATACTGACCCTTTGGGAGGGTGGCAGAGATGGCCACTCCTTGTGGACTGCATGGATCTGGGAGAGGAAACGTCCAGATGATAGCCCATCTCTTGTTACTAACTTGCTCTTAAGAAGCCCACAGTACAGTCAGTTGCGGCTTTGTATCTCCTGATCAGTTTCTCCTGGCTCAGACCAGACACTGAAAACTCCTGCTGTGCGGCCCTTTCTGATAGTCCCTCTGTTGCTGTCTCTAGATGCTGTAACATCTTGAGTGTGTGCCCAGCCCCCGGTACGCTGGGCTGCACTGCTGTCCCCTCTGCAGTGCGCCACGGTCACCTGAGCAACCAAGTCATGAGAACATCATGGAAGAGCACATGTTAGGAGATGGCCATCTTGCAGGGCTGCCTCACTAGCTGTCAGGGCCAGTGTGGCTCTTAGGTGGACATTCCTGCTTCAGGCGAGAGGAGAGAAGAGAATTGAGTCAGCCAAGCAGTTTGCCATGCAGTAACAGAAATGGTTCAGAGTAGAGGGTTCTCTGTGAGCATGGCGCAGTGTGGTCTCATGGTGGACACTGCCCTGTTAAATTGGCTGTGGTTGCTGAGGACTAGGCCAGAAGGTGATGAGCTCCTTTTTGTGCCGCAGGACTGGACGAAGCCCAACAGCTTCCACGTGTGCATCACATCCTACAAGCACTTCTTCAGGGGCTACACTGCCTTCTCCCGTGTGCGCTGGAGGTGCCTCATCATCGACGAGATGCAGCGTGTGAAGGGCATGGCGGAGCAGCACTGGGAAGCAGTGTTCAACCTACAGAGGTCCGACTGCCCCTTAGTGTTGTCACTGCTTGCAGCCCGGGGAACCTGTAGTCACTGCAACCCATTGTTTAGGAGGAAGAGTCATTGCAGACACATATGAGCTAACCCTTGAGCCACGGGGAGTTGCGTCTGTCCTCATGGCCCACAGAGGTGTGAGAGTGCAGAGAGTTGGCTCCTGGAGCTGAGCTCACCCCCTTTCAGTTTGGCTGGACGGCAGTGTGGCACTGTGTGTGCAGGCTGGGGACCCAGCGTTGCTTGCTGTCCTTGCAGCCAGCAGCGCCTGCTCCTGCTTGATGCACCACTACACAACACCTTCCTGGAGCTGTGGACCATGGTGCACTTCCTCATCCCTGGCATCTCCCGGCCTTACCTGAGTTTCCCACTGAAGGCGCCCAGTGATGAGAACCAGGATTATTATCACAAGGTGGTCATCAGACTGCACAGGGTATGTCGCTGTTCCCATACCCATGTACTGACCTGACTCTCAAGGCGCTGCCACTTTGCTTTGAGGGAGAAACAGTTGTTCTTTTTCTTCAGGTGACACAGCCATTCATTCTGAGGAGGACAAAGAGAGACGTGGAGAAGCAACTGACAAAGAAGTATGAGCACGTGCTGAAGTGTCGCCTCTCCAGCCGGCAGAAGGCTTTGTATGAGGACGTCATCCTGCAGCCGGGGTGAGTGCTGCGCACTGCCTGCCTGGCTATGAGGAGGTGTGTCCTCTGGCCTGCATTAGAGCTCCTGTCTACACAGGGCCAGGCCTGGAGCAGGGTCCTGATCTCTGAACTCTTCACCCTCCCAGGCCGGGAGTGACCGCCCTCTAGTATGTGACTGCTTCAGCCTGCCCCCGAGGCTGGTGCGTCATGCACTGCCAGGGAATCGATCCATGATACCCTGCACTTGCCTAAGCTTGCCTAAGTAGGTGCTTTAGACTGCGAAGCTATCTTGCTGGCCGTGCAACAGGGTCTTGAGTAAGTCACTAACCTACCTAGGCAGGACTCGAACTTGGGATCCTCTTGCCTTGTGCTGGGGTCACAGGTGCGTACCACCATTCTGCACCCTTCTGAATCTACCCTGGGCTCCCTAGCAGGGCATTCTCATTCTGCCCTATTTCTGTTCACCCTCTACCCTTCAGGGCCCCCACAATGCCTGAACCTCCCTGTCCTGGTGGCTTCTGAGGCATGATGTCCTAAGGCATGTTGTCCTGTTATCTAGGGACACCTAGTGAACAGTGGGTGCAGGGAGCCTGTGTGGGCATCAGGTTTCAGTTGCTAACCTAGCTGGTGTCCCACGCCCCCTATGCAGGACTCAAGAGGCTCTGAAAAGCGGGCACTTCATCAACGTGCTGAGTATCCTGATGAGGCTGCAGCGCATCTGCAACCACCCTGGTCTCATTGAGCCAAGGTGCCCTGACTCCTCCTACGTGGCAGCGGCTCTGCAGTACTGGACAGCCTCGCTAATCCTAAAGGCTCTGGAGAAAGACTTCTGGAAGGTGAGGGTACAGAAGCTGCTGCTGTTGCCGCTCTACTGCCCTGCACACCTCCGTATCCCTGCTCCTTCTCTGGTGTGCCTGTCGGGACGTTCCCTGGTGGAATTCCTTGGCTTCATGTGCCTGGCTCCTCTGATGGAGCACGTTTCTAGGGTGCACCCTGTTTATAGTAAGCACTGGGACCTCTTTCCTTTTGCGGACTAGATGATACCTGCCTTGTGGTGGCCCAGGTGTACTTGGCCTTTCTTCTTTATCCCTTCCTCTACTCCTGCGAGTGGCATGGTGCCGCTGAGGGCACTCCTGCCAAGGGTGGGTGCACATGGATTCTGTGCCCCCACTGGGGTGCAGTCATGGTTCATGTGCCTTTTCTGGTTCTCACACTGCTGCTGCTGATGGCTTTTCTGCAGCCAGGCCACCCTACCTCCTCCTGCACCCCACCCGAGTCGGTGTCCTGTTGATGCTTACATTCCTGATGGAAGCAGAGTTGTTCTCATCATCCCAGTCCCAGGAAGCTGGGTGGTGATGCTGGGATGGGGAGTGCTTGATCTGGCCAAGGCAAGACTGGCTGCTGTTGGACTGCCTGCTGTGTCTTGCTGCACTGTCCTTCTTTCCCTGGGGGTCTGAGCCCCTCCTCTTTTCTCCTCACTCCAGTGCCTCACCTGCTTGGCCAGAATAAGGGAGCACCTGGGCTGTCTATGCTGTTTGGAGCTGCTCAGGCCTGAGGCGCTCCTCCTTATAGCAGGTTTCCTTTTCTCTGCTACCTGTCATGCACCATGTGTTTTCCTCCCTTTAGGAAACTGATCTTTCTCTATTTGACCTCATTGGATTAGAAAATAAAATCACCCGTCACGAGGCAGAGCTGCTATCTAAGAAAAAGGTGACTCGGAAATTCATGGAGGATGTCTTTACCTCCCCACCTCCACCAGCCCGACCAGTAGCAGTGAAGCTGAAAGCCAGCAGGTACGTGGGAATGGGTTGTAAGTGGTGTGCTCTGATCCTGCCCCTGCCCCTGCCCCGCTCTGAGGAACGCTTGTAGGCTGTAGGGTTAGGCCCCTCCTTGAACCTGGGCTACCAGTGGCCTCCCTTGGTTGTCAGCTTTGTAGTGGGCATGACCATCTACAGGCCCTGCCCAGGTAGCGCAGTGCTGCTGCTCACTGTCCTCAGTCTAGTGCCAGCTATGGTGTGGCTGTCATACCCTGGCCAGACACCAGCCTTGTGAAGTCAGGCCGCTGACACGAGTAGGCGGGAGGCCCATGCTGGCCACTGTGGCACCAGTGACAGCAAGTGGTTCTTCCAGGTCATGAGGCTGAAGGGACAGGCAGGCCAGATGATGAAGTTATGAGTGACTCAGGACAGCTAAAAAAAAGAAAGCAGAGACATAAGCAGAATCTTATATTTGAGTGAAAAAGAAAATACAAGTAGTTATTTTTGAGACAAGGGCCAAACCCCTTGCTCACTTCCTAGGAAGCACAGATTTGTCTGCCTGTGCTTTCTGGGCTTTGGTAAAGGCCTTAGGTGACTTCTCTGCCTGCCGCTTTGTGCGTGGGTTTTGGAAACGACCATTGCTGTTATATAGGTAAAGAAAAGTGTGCTCCATTAGGTCCCTGTTTTTTTGTTTTGTTTTGCGGGACCGGGGTTCAAACTCATGACTTTGCACTTGCTGGACAGGCACTTGTGCCATGGAGCTATCTTCCCAGCCCCAGGTCCCTGCTCTTGAGCAGTGCTTTCATAGGCCCTGTTGTCTTCAGCTACTCTCTGAATCACACTCTTTTCCCCACTGTTTCAGCAGGGTGGTCTTGCTGCACGCCTGTAAACCCAGCACTGAGAGGCTGAGGGAAGATTGTTTGAAAGTTCAAGGCCAGCCTGGGCTACAAAGTGAGTCCAAGGCTAGCCTGAGCTGCATAGTGAGGCCCTATCTCAAAAAGACAAAAATAAATAAAAAATAATAAAAACAGAGCTTGGCATGGTGGCATATGCCTGTAATCCCAGCACTCGGGAGGCTGAGGCAGGAGGATCGGTGTGAATTTGAGACCAGCCTGAGCTACAGAAGTGAGTTCAGGGCCAGTCTGAACTGCATAGTGAGACCCTATCTCAAAAAAAAAGACAAACACAAACAAAAAACAGTGTGAATTTCTCCTTCTTAGCTCTTCCTCTAAGCTAGAAACACATGGGTGTTCTGTGCCAAAGGTATTTTTCTGTCTCACAGGGCTGTGTACTTAAGACCCAATGACATCTTGCCCCTGAGTAACTGTGAATTGGGGTCAGTGTGCCACGTTTATGAGCAGTTTGCCAGTAGCTCGCAGGGGTGCTAGTGAGCTTCTTGGAGCAGCATGTAGACCCCTCCCCACCTCTCCAGCCTGCCCTTCTGGAGCCAGGGACCAGACACTATCCTCCAGGGTGGTGCTGTGGAGCTGGGTTTTCTGCAGCTACCTGAGTTCTGTGTCTTCCTGCTTGCCCAATGGGAGTCTAGGTTGTTCCAGCCTGTGCAGTATGGCCAGAAGCCTGAAGGTCGCACTGTGGCATTCCCCAGCACACACCCACCCCGGACAGCCAGCGTTAATGCAACTGCTGCTGCCCCACAGGGCCCAGTTCGGGGGCGGCCACCTATTGCTACATTCTCTGCAAACCCAGACATGAAAGGTATTGTCACCTGTCACCCACCCTCAGTACTGTGGGAGGCTTGGGGTTGGGGGAGGGCTTCTGGGGGCAGTTCCGAGACCTCGGATGCCTTCTTTTTCTTGTGCTAGGTTTTTCTCTGTATAAGAAACCATTCACAGTTGAGTTGAGCGTGGATGACGATGCCAACAGAGCATTTTTCCTTTGTGTATGTACGTCACAGTCCTTCGGGAAGCTTCCCAGAAAGTTTGTTCTTGTTACAGTTTGTACCATTGTTTTGACTTCACTGACGATTACTTTGGAGAGGATAGGGTGAAATGGCAGGAAACAGCCTAACAGGCAGTCTAGTCTGCAGCTCCTGGTCCTGGTGTCAGGTATCCTGTGTCATGTCTACTTGAGATAAGCCAACAGCCGAGACCACACCACAGGGTTTGTCTGTAAGATGGGACAGATTGCGTCTATGCTTTTCTGTGTTTGGGCAGTCACTCTGATGACAGTGGCTGGTTAGGCTGCTCCAGCCTTCACTCCTCTTCAGGAAGGGCCTTGTGTACAGCTCAGCTGCACTGATGGTGGGCTGTTGCTCACCCTAGGGATGTGATCAGCCTCTCCATGGTTTTTAGGAGAGGGCCTTTCATTTGAGAGCTTTGCAAAGTAATGTCTATGTAATTCTTTAAATTTCGGTTGTGAAGTGTTGCATTTTATGAGAACCTCTAACAGCTTTGCACAAACCAACCTTATTGATTACAGCGGCAGCAGCCCCGTTTCAGACCTCTCAGGCTTCCGCCAGTGCTCCTCGACACCAGCCAGCCTCGACCTCCAGCACAGCCACAGGCCCAGCCCACCCTGCGCGACTGCGGGCACAGACCACTGCCCAGGCCTCTGCCACAGGCCCACCCCCGCCCCCACCCCAGGTGCCCTCGCTGGCGGCCGGGCAGAGCGCGCCGCCCCAGCGGCTGGTGCTCACCTCACAGGCTCAGGCCCGCCTGCCCAGTAAGTGGCCTCGCATCCAGGGGCTGCCTTGTGGCCCCACACTGTCAGGAACTTGGGATGTCTGAGGAGCCTTTGCTGTCCACTACCTCTGTCTGTCCCTCTGCGGGGTCCTAGTGCTGCATGGAGCGTGGCACCCACCGAAGGGCAGCGCTGAGCCCTGCTCTTTCTGCTCTTTTTCCTCTCCACCAGCTCTTCTCTCCTCCCTGCCCCTCATTCCCCACAGCTGCACCCTGCTGCCATGTGGGCGGGCATTAGCTCAGTCCTCCCTTAGCCTGAGGCCCACAAGTGGGCATCAGATCTGCAGATACCCTTCGCGCCTGTGGTCTCTCTTGTCACCAGCTTGAACTGGAGCGAATGTTTGCTCAACAGAGACATTTGGAAGTAACTTGGGGTGTGAGATAGCAGTGTTACACATTCTTTTCCAGTGTAGAGCTTTTTACTGAAACCAGTGTGACTAGCATAAATGTGGATGAGTATTCCTTCTGCTGTAGAATTGATCCTCAGGTGAAATGCTGTGGTTTTGAAGCATTTCTTAGGTGTTGCCTCAGGTAGCTGATTTGTTACGTGACAAATCCTTGAGGCATTCTCAGAGAACTGGAAAGAGAGAAGACAGGGGAGATGCCAAGTTCTGGGAGAGCCCTCAGTGCAAGCCTCTCCGCTATTGACCAAGTAAGGAGCAGTGTCCAGGCAACCGCCCAAGGGGAAGCCCTTGCACAGTGTGGCACAGGCCCGATGCTCAGTGCCGTCGTCTGTGGAGGAGGGGTGCCTGATGCAAGTGTGTCTGATGTCAGCTGGTCTTCCCATCAGGCTGAGGAGGTCTAACAGGGGGCGGGAGTGTTATATTTCTGTGCAGAACTCTGTCTTTCCTCATTTTGCCTCCTTGTTGACAGTTTTTCTGTGGGCAAAACATCTTCAGATATTTTTTCAGTCTTCACTAACTGTTCTCTTTATGGTGTCACTAATTCTGGCGTGAGCTTTCTCTAGAGGTCTGTGTAGACTTGCCCGTTAATTGTTAGGTGGAAACCTCTCAGCCGCTGCTCAGTTACAGGTTGTTAGGAGTTGGGTACCTATGACACTTGAGTTAAACTTTTTTTTAAAGTTTAAATGATGTTAAGTTTCACACTCAGAGTAACTCTTATAGTTTTAATCCTGTGGTCTAATTTGAATTAATATGAAACTTCGTGTCCTAAAGTTTACGTACAAGTATTTACTTATTTAAAAAAGATTCCTAAAGAAAAAAAAAAAAAAAAAAAGATTCCTAGACTTTTAAGAAGTTATGGTGTAATCAAAACTATTTATCACAAAGCTTTTGTATCTAGTGATACAACCTTAGTTGCCTCTATGAGCTAAACTGGACACATACATAAGTTCTCTGAAGAAGTTGGTACCAGTTTCCAAGTTTATAACAAACAGATGTTTGTTATTTTGGTTGTTGTTGTTTTTGTTTTGAGATACTGTGTAGCCCAGGCTGCAGGCTGGCCCCTACCTTCCTGCCTCAGCTTTCTACATGCTGTGTTGTTAGGTGTGCATTAGCAGCACACTGGGCAGATTTCTCTGATTTTTGATGTTTGTTGTTTTGTTTTGGGAGGGCAGTAAAATATTTCTTATATTCCTTAATAATTTGGTTAGTTGTATTAACATCTGATGTCTAGAAGTCCTACCAGTTAGGATTGAGTGGACTGTAATCATTCCAGTGTGATTTTTAATAGTTTCTTCTGTTAAAAGTTTCTTTAGGTGATAGAAAGCAACACCTGATGAATGTCTTTAGTTGCTCAGTTTACTGTGGACAGCCGCTGTGTGCCACAGTGGCTGTAGAGCGACACCAGGCTTCTCTGAAAATGGAGTGCCTTCACCTTTCCTTCTGCATCTCCATAGGTGGAGAGGTGGTGAAGATAGCACAGCTGGCATCCATCGCGGGGCCGCAGAGCCGGGTTGCGCAGCCAGAGACGCCTGTGACTCTCCAGTTCCAGGGGAACAAGTTTACCTTGTCACACAGCCAGTTGCGGCAGCTCACGGCAGGCCAGCCCCTGCAGCTGCAAGGTAGGGACGATGGTGGCACCGGTGGTGACCACAAGAGAGGAGGAAGGGGCATGGGAAGTGCGGTGATGTGGGGGAGAACTTGGGCTCTGAGATCCAGGCTCTCCACCTGGGTGCAGCACTGAGATCCACCTCAGTGGATTGTTGGGGTTGTTGGGGACCAATGAGATGGCATTCTGCTGCTTTACAGGCATTCAGTGACAATCATTTGTATCAGTAGCATCTGCTCTTTGAAAAGAGAGTCATGTTTTGTAGCTCAGGATAGAAATATTTGCTGCTACGACATACTCATTTCAGTTACTTTTCTCGTTGCCGGCACAAAATGCCCGACAGTCCCAGGTTAAAGGGAGCAAGATTTACTTGGACTCACAGTTCGTAGAGGTTTGAGTTCATAGTGATCCAGCACCAGGGCAAGGCAGCATGGCCGAGGGGGCTGGCAGAGGAGGAGCAGTCCATGGCAGTCAGGCAGGAGGCGGTGAGCAGCAGCAGCAGCAGCAGCAGCAGCAGCAAGCCTACCTCTCCTTTATCCCGCCCAGGCTAGGACCCTTTTGGGTGGCTTGGGATGGGGACTGGAGGGGCCTCCCATTGTCTATACCCAGAGCTCCTCGGATTCCAGTCCACGGGCCGATCTAGGACCACACGCCCTTGTTCCCAGCGCCACACACCCTAGGCCCAGCCAGGGCCAGAAAGCCCCCCTGTGAGTGCTTTGGGGTGACGTGCAGACACAAGCTGTAACAATGTTAAGGTAGATGAAATGTAAAGAAGTGCAAAGGGACTACCAATTTGTATATGAAAAATTACTTTCTTTTACATGCAGACATCTTCTTTTTGAGATAGAATTTCATATTGGGCCATGAGCTGTGGGTTCAAGGGATCCTCCTGCCTTAGCCATCTGAGTAGCTAGAACTGTTAGTACCACCACTAGGCCTGGCTAGAGGTTTTAATTTCCAGACCACAACTTTCCTGACCTTTGGCTGAGAGCAGTATTGTGCCCTGCTTTGGGCAGAGTTTCAGGGGTCCGTGGCGGGTTGAGGTGGGGAGAACCTCCCTGTGATCCTTGCAGGGCCGGGTAGCAGCAGTGGCTGCTGATGTGAGCAGAGCATGCTGTCATCAGCTGTGCCTTCCTGGAGGCCACACCGCCAGACTGCTCAAGCAGCTGAGCTTGGCACTGATGGGTGCCAGTGGGCTCGAGTCTCCCATTTGCCGTCTGGCTTGTTGCTGGGCTGTTTGGAAGTCCAGTGTTGTGTGGCTGTAACACACATGTGCCTGGGACTGATGCCCCCTGGGTTGTGTGTTTGCAGGCAGCGTCCTCCAGATTGTATCTGCCCCTGGGCAGCCTTACCTGCGTGCACCTGGCCCGGTAGTGATGCAGACCGTGTCACAGGCAGGTGCTGTGCATGGTACCCTGGGAAGCAAGCCCCCAGCCGGCGGCCCCAGCCCCACAGCCCTGACCCCACAAGGTAGGGTATTCTAGGGGGGTGGGGTGGACCCTGCAGGGAGCTTCTTCCTGGCCATCTGTCCTCTGAGTGGCCCAGGGCCTGTGCATTCAGCTGTAGGACCTCACCGTGACTTTGTCGCTGTGACGTAGGACCCTGCCCTGATGGCCACAGGTGCTGCTATGGTATCAGCTTGGTCTGCTGTCATTCCCTGTTGCTCTCAGAAGCCATTGTTGCCCGCACTCATCTTAGCTTTCTGTTTTGGTCTTGGTTGGAGAGCAACTTCAGGAATGAAGCAGCGTTCTCGCTGCGTGTCACAGACACACTGAGTAGCAATCATGCCTGGAGCTCCCTGGCCAGGCTGGGACGAGTGTTACTGCATGTGTGGAGCTCTGCTCCTTCTGTAGCTGGCCAGTGCCCAGAGCCGCTGGCCTCCCAGCTCCTGGTCCTACCTGCTCTTGGCTTCTCTTCAGTGGGCCCAGCCCTACCTGATCTGCTCTGTCCAAGAGCAGGTAGTGGGCGGACCGGGTGTATGGCACCATCAGGAAGCCTCGTGGCTGATACACCTCCCTGCACAGAGCCCCAGCCCCAGCTCCACCTTGCAGCCGCCCTCTCAGTGCTGGGAAGGGTCCTCCAGTGGGCGAGACATTTCCCTGCGTATTGCCCAGTCAGCTGTGCACCCTTGTGGTGACAGCCTCTCTGTGCAGGGTTCTCAACTCAAGAACTGGCCAATTGGGAGCTAGCTGCTGCACACCTGCCTCAAGCTGCCACACTTTTCTGATGAACCTACTCTGTACCCTGTGCTCTCTGGCTTGCTTTCTTTTCCTTTTCTTTTCTTTTTTTTTTTTTAATTTTATTTTTATTCTTTCTTGTTTCAGAACCTTTGTTTATTTACTCATTCTTATGGCCGGCTCAGCCCGCCCCGAGGGCAGGGCCAGCACAGCACGTGGTGCCGGGGACCGAACCGCAGTCCCTGAAGCCGCCCAAGCTTCCCCAAGCCGAAGCTCCAGACCACTGAGCCATCCCGCCGGACCCAATTTTAGTTTTCTTTTCACTTTTCTTACAGTGCTGGGGATCGAACGAGGGCTTCCGACACACCAAGCCCAACCTATCCGCGCTACGCCACACCCTGGTGGCCAAGTTTTTTTTTTTTTTTTTTGAGACAGGGTCTCACTGTGCAGTTCAGGCTGGCTTTGAGCTCACTTTTGTAGCCCAGGCTGGTCTTGAACTCACAACGATCCTCCTGCCTCAGCCTCCCCGAGTGCTGGGATTACAGGCGTGAGCCACCACGCCCAGCTTTTTTTTTTTTTTGTCCTTTGGAGACAGGGTCTCACTAGGCATTTCAGGCTGGCCTTAAACTCACTTTGTAGCCCAGGCTGGTTTCGAACTCACAGCGATCCTCCTGCCTCAGCCTCCTGAGTGCTGGCATTACAGGCGTGCGGCACCACGCCTGGCTCTCTGGCTTTCTTTCCAGCTCTGTTTTTGCATTTGTAGTTGGTGTTCCTGGACGAGTGGCAGTTAACACCATGGCTGTTGGCGAGTCTGCACTGGCCCCCAAGCCAGCCTCTCCTGTTGGAGGGCCAACCCAGGTAAGGAACTAAGCTTGTAAGTGTGCTGTTGGACTGTAAGCACAGGGTATCTAGGCAGTGGTATGCAGAAGCTACCATGTGGACTGATGGTCCTTAGTGATCCTGTTACAAACCACAGAAGTGCATGTTCTCTTGCAAGTGCAGAATCTGTAATAATCAAGATTCTGCACTTCCAAGCGGATATGATTTGTATTTAGGACAGGATCTACAGGGTCTCACTATGTAGATCTGACTCATAGTGATTCTCCTGTTTCCAGTCTCCCAAGTGCTGGGATTATAGGTGTGCACCACCACACGCAGTCTCAATCGTATTTGCTCACCCTGCAGGTGAGGCCAGTGTGGCACACCAGGGATCGAACCCTGGCTGCTGCATTCTGCCTAAGCTGGTGCTTTAGTCCACCGAGCTATCTAGCCAGCCCTAGAATCTTGTTTTTGTTTTTTTTTTTTTTCCCCACAACAGAATGAGTAACTTGAATGAACAAAGACTCTGTGGAAATATAGGAATTTACAGAAAAAAAAAAAGTGTGCAGTTGGCATAGTTTAAGGCGGCTCTTAACTTTTTATTACATGGAAAACTAGAAAAGGTCAACAGTTAACTTTTGTCTTGTGTGCTCAGCATCGAAGATTTCCACAAGTCTTTACATCCTATCAGATAAAATGTCTGTAAATTAGGCAAGTGTATCTTCTTAGTTTTGTGATGTGCTTGGCAAGACCGACCTCCCAGTTCCTCTGGATGAGGGCGTCCCTCTCTTCCTCCTGCGCCACATCTGCCTCAGATCTGTCTGTGGATGCTGCAGGCAGGGAAGCCACAGTCTTGTAGTTCTTTGCCATCATCTCCGTGTGCAGGGCATTCCCAACAGATGTGAGGCTGGCACATTTGTTTTCCCTGAAGGGCACCTCCATGTCATCCAGGATCTCCAAGTCCTGAGGTTTGGACAAAGCTGCCATCATGTGATCTCTTTTGTTCTTTAGGGAGAGGTCTCAGGAGCATAGCGCCTGGTGGCCTCTTGAACTTCCCACCAAAAAAAAAAAAATGGTTGAGACTCCAAGCAGCAGCCCTCAAAAAGAAGTGAATCTTGTTTTTTGAAAAAATACATATTTCTAAGGAAAAAGTTAAGTTGAAGGAGAGCAAAAAGCTGAGCCATGTGACTCAACACTTTCCCAGTAGTTTCTTTCCAGAGCTTTCAGGGCATCAGCAGTGTGCTTGCGTTTCTAGGAAGAAGCTTTGACCTTTTCTGCTGCCTTATGCGTTGATCTTCCTATAGAAATGGAAATGGGGTGTGGACATGGACACTGCACAGTTGCTGAAAGGGTAAAGTGCTGTGCTTCTTCAGTAACTCTTCATCATTTTCCCGTTTTTGGCAAAGGAGGAAAAGACCAGACTTTTGAAAGAGCGGCTAGATCAGATTCACTTTGTCAATGAACGGCACTGTTCCCCAGCTCCTGTGTATGGCAGAGATTTGTTGGAGGTGTGTTCTCTGCCTAGTAGAGGGAGGATACCTTGGCAATTGTGTCTTGATGGCAGCCTCAGGAAAGGCACTTGGTCGTCGAGCTCTTATCTGTCACCTGCAAAAAGTACGGGAGGTCTGATCTTGACCCTGAATCAACGCCAGGAATCGCTCCAAGACGTTCTTGACAGGTATGTCGGTCAGACTGTGTGTCTGTTGTCACGCTTGCCTGGACCGCCCTGGTGGTGATGGCCATCCTGTGCTGCAGACCATCTTCTCCAGTCCGCCCTTTCAGAAACACGTTTCATGAAGACAAGCACATGCGGGCTGACACAGTGCTGGGGTTCCACTCAGAGCAGGCTGACGTTAGAGGAGAAGCCCCGTGGACTGTGCTCCTGCAGGCCTTGGCCAGGTTCAGTGTAGAAGGCCACCTGCTTGCTGTTCCTGCATGCTTGTCCCGTTCTCTGCCCAGTGTCAGGACAGTTTCTTCCCTTCTTGGGCTTGCCACATTTCTCTTGCTGACTTCTTATCCAAAGAGGGGCCCTGCTGCCCTTAGCCCAGTCAGCTTTCAGGGTTTGCCCATTCTGGACTGCACAGGTCTGGAGTGACTGACTGGAGAGAGTGGAAGAGTCTTGGAGTGCATCCCAAGCTGAGCAGTGGCTTCTGGTCTATGTGCAGTAGGTCCTCAGCCTCAAGCTCTCATGGGCATCTTGCTCAAATGCTCTTTGCTTTGGAGAGTAGATTTTTTCAGTTTAAATACACTTAGGAGGGAGTCATCAAAACCTCAGCTTCAGCTGTCTATAGGAAGGGCTTTGCTAGCAGGGGCACCCCTGGCCATGTCAGGTTGGTCGTAACATCGTTGTCCTGCCTGTCCCAGAGGATCTCTTACTCCTGGGTTATTCAGCAGCCCCCCTTGTTGAGCTAGGATGCCTTTCTAAGAGGTAGCATGTCCCTGTCCCAACATGCCCAGCTGGGTGTGAGCTTCAGACTGAGTGGCTATCTCTGAGCTGTCCCTGCAGATGGGGTAGTCTCCATGCTAACACTTCAGGCCAGGGCTTTCTGATGTGCCCCTGGGCTAGCTGTGTTCTTGGGGTGCCCATCACTAGCCAGGACTGATAGGGTCTGCCCATGTGCTAGAAAGGATGCCACGGGGTGGGGTGGGGGCCTGGGGAGATAGCTCCGTGGCACAAGTGCCTGCCTGGCATGTGCAAGATCATGAGTTTGAAACCTGGTCCCACCAAAAAAAAAAAAAGAAAGGATGCCACCCTTTGGTGACCACACAGGTGCTCTGGCTGCTTCTCTAGATACTCACATGGTCAGGGCTCTGCCCTCGTCCCAGAGCCTCCCTCCTCACCATGTAGTGACTCCATCTTTTGCCTCTCAGGGTGGCCTGTGTGATTCCTCCAGTGGTAGCTGCACCCCCATCTCTGTGGGTAGCCAGGCCGCCTGCCAGGTACCGCCGCAGGCTGCGGATCCTGCAGCAACACCTGCGAGAGCACACTGCTCCGTATCTGCGGCAGCTGCAGCAGCTGACCACTCTGCGCTTGTTGCAGTTCCCCGAGCTGAGGCTGGTGCAGTTTGACTCAGGTACAGCCCGGTCCTGTCGGCAACCTCTTTAAGGGTGGGCCATGCTTTCTTAGACTAAGAGATAGCACATCACCCTTCTGTTTCCTAGGAAAGTTAGAAGCGCTGGCAATCCTGCTTCAGAAGCTGAAGTCGGAAGGACGTCGTGTTCTGATTCTGTCCCAGATGGTCCTTATGTTAGACATACTAGAAATGTTCTTGAATTTTCATTATCTCACCTATGTAAGAATTGATGAAAATGCCAACAGTGAACAGCGGCAGGTAAGTGAGAAATTACTTTGATGTTGTTTGGGTTATAGTTGCATTCACTTGAGTGACCAGATTTTAACTCAGTCTGAAGTACCATGTCAATTGAGTGGTACCCTGGCCTTTCCAAGGAAAAGAGGTTTCCAGCAATGTGAGCTATAGCAGGTCTCTTCTTCCTCCATATGCACAGATGAGCAGTTGTCAGCTAGATATCTTAGGATAAGAGTCAGAACCTACGGTCATTAGAGGACAGGGTTGGCATAATTTGGGAGGTGGTTATAGAGAAAAAATGTGAGTGCAGATAGACTGACCACTAGAGACATGCAAGGAAAATGATGATAATTAAATGTACGTTCAAATGATGCTTATCAAATATTTTGCTAAGGGTAAGAGTGCGGGTAGAGACAGGCTTCAGCCAGCCCTTCTAGATGGCAGTGCAACAGCATGGATGACTCACCTCCAAGCAGGCCTGTGCCCTAGCCTGGGACTCGGGACTCAAGTGGTTTATATGCATAGTGTTCACTGTTGGCATCTTCCCAGTGATCTGTAGTCAGGGCACTTAGTAGGAGAAGGAGTGAATGCAGGGTGTCTGTGGCTGTGTGGTTGGTGATGACCCAGGCAGAGCGGGGGGGGGGGGGGCGTGCCGCCCACGCTGTTCCCCAGAAGTCACAGGGTCCCACATGAGGCATGCCAGAGCGTTAATGAATCAGGTTCTTGGTAACAGCATACCAAAGCCTGCTGTATGGAGCGCTTCTTGAAGAAGGAGAGAAGTTACAGAAGAACAGGACCATGCTGCGGTTGCAGTTCTTGGCCCCAGGTGACAGTGGGGGACTGCTCTTCATGGTGCTCTGCCCCACATCCTCAGCCTTACTCCAGGGACTTTTGCTTGTAAAGTGCCTTGGCATTGCCTGAGGACAGATGAGAAAGCACATCTCCCTCCCCAGCAAGACTCTGCTTTCTTGTGGGGCCTACAGACTGTGCTGACATGAAAGGCAAGCTGTGGTGCTTGCTGGGCACCACTTGCGTGGGACACATAGGTGTTGGAGGCGAGGAGGCAGTGGCCATGCACACAGGCAGAGTCAGCGGAAGGTTCCAGTGTCCCATCAGAAGGCCCCACCCACATTATGGGTACATGAATCTGTTTTGTTACAGAAGGACTTGTAGTTGAGGAACACAAATGTGACTGTGGTCACTGCAGTCTCTGGATACACTAACTTGAGGCTTTGTGTTTGTTCTTAGGAGCTGATGCGGAGTTTCAACAGGGACAGGCGAATTTTCTGTGCCCTTCTCTCCACCCACAGCCGTGCCACGGGCATAAACCTAGTAGAGGCAGATACTGTGGTGTTTTATGACAATGACCTCAACCCAGTGATGGATGCCAAGGCCCAGGAGTGGTGTGATCGGATTGGGAGGTGCAAGGACATCCACATATACAGGTGATGCCACCTGGCAGCAGCTTTGGAAACATCATAGAGGGCCACACAGATGTGGGTGGAATAGGACAAGAGAAGCAGTTTTTGTTTTTTTAAAATTTACTTATTTATTTATTTTTTTCTTGTTTCAGAACCTTTGTTTGTTTATTCACTCATTTTTATGGCCGGCTCAGCCGCCTAGAGGGCAGGGCTGGCCCAGCATGTGGTGCCGAGGGAGGATCGAACCGCGGTCCCAGAAGCCGCCTAAGCTTTCCCAAGCAGGCGCTTTAGACCACTGAGCCATCCCGCCGGGCCCCAAGCAGTTTTTAATTCTAGCGGTTTCTACCAGGCTGGGCTTAGGTTTTATTCAGAAAAATTACATTGCTGCTGCTTTATCTATTCTTTATAGTTAACATTAGGTTGGAATTACTACTTAGTTATGCTGTCTTAAACATGAAAAAGATGGTTTATATTTTGAGTTTTAACTATTTTGAAAAAAAAAAACTGTTCAAAGAACTTAGATCTATAGCATTATTGCCAGGCATAAAAATTATAACTGCCAAAATAACTAACCTGGGAAAGAAGAAGCCCGCCCTATCTTGTATCTCCAGATTCTGAAAGCATTTGTGATAATAGTGCAGTGCTCAGGCCAGGAGACATCTCAGCAACAGAAACTCCTGTGCAGCAAGCACACACACAAAAAGAAAAAGAAGTAGTGCACTGTTTGTTCATCTGTGTCAGAGGCATGCTTAGCTGCTGTGAGTGTGGACCAGGCCACTGTTACCAGATCAGCGTGTCTCAGTCCCTGTGGCTTAGGATGAACCATTGTTTAGGAAACAATAACCTGGAGCTTTAAGCTTGAGCGATCACTTTAACCAAAACGCTGAAGTAAGAAAAGACATGTTTGAGGTAAAAATGGTAAGCATTACAAAGGGATGCTGGTAATTTAAGTAATTACATACAGATTGGGAAATTGTTGACAAGTCTCATGACAAGTCAAAAGTTAAATCATTCTGGTAATTTAGACAGAAAGGTGAAAGACACTCTTGTGCTGGGTGTGGTGGTGCATTCCTGTAATCCTAGCACTCAGGAGCCTGGGTCAAGAGGATCACTTCTAGTTTGAGATTAGCCTCGGCTACATAGTGAGTTCAGAACCAGCCTGAATTGCATGGTGAGACTGTCTCAAAACAAACAAATGTACTTATTTTTAAGAGGAGAACTAGGGAACATTAAGTCTGCAGCCAGTTGCTCCCTGGTGAGTAGGAAGATGTGGAGGTTCAGTTTAGGAAGCAAAATCTCTTCTGTCCCATGAGGCAGTGCATAGAAGGGAGTGGGGCCTGCTGCTGGGGCCTGGGAAGGGAACTTCTGAGGATGTGCAGGGTGGGGATTCTCGGCCCTGCTGACGAGTGTGGCAGAAGCTTATTGAAAGTGAAGTGATATGTCCTTTGCTGCATCCTGAGCACACCGGGACATCTGTCCTGTGGTGTTGAGAGGTCTGACACAGGTCTGTCCATGTGACACATCAGGAGCCTGTTGTGGACTCAGCTGTATCACTGGGTTGTCCTGCAGCAGGAAGGCGAGTTCATCTGGGGCGCAGCTCTCTGGCATGCTGCTTTTGAGGAACACAGAGTGGGGATCCGCTTGCAGTGAGGCAGACGTGGCGCGCTGGTAGCATGCAGGACGTTGCCAGCTTTTACGTCGGCCATGCGCCAGGGAAGGGGCAGAAGAAGGCTGTGATGAGAACGTGGCCAGCAAAAAGCTGCCTATCGGGCACACTGCATCACCCAGCTGGAGGCATATATAGAGCAGTGGGTCGATTGGTCAGGCCTTGTGGGTTATTTCAGTAGTTAGCATGCAGATAGTTGACTTTCTGTTGTCTGTTGGCTCTGTAGTTGTCTGTATATCAGGGTCTGTGTTTTGCCTTATTTCTGTATAGGCTTCTTGATTTTTGGAAATTCAAGGCAAAAAATGTTTTCGTGCATGTGAAGGAATCACTCATTAAAGTGCATGACTTGGACCACTAGCACTTAACATTTTATAAGCAGACAAGCTTTGCAGGAAGGTGGTGAACTATGAGGTGCCCATTTGGGTCCTTCTGCTCAAGGATTTCTTTGGTACCTTTGTCAGCACCAACTGTAGTCTGGTAAAAGATGACATTACCCATCCTCAGGCAAGAGAGAAATGTAGGCAGCATGGACAAGGAAGCTCTTGGCTTTGGTTCTTGGGGTCAGAGCGTGGTGAGCCTGGCAGGAGCGAACAGGCCTCATCCAGGTCAGACTGGCAGGAACAAGCAAGAGGGCTGGCGGGGGCCGCACCTAGGTTGGTGCTGACGTGGAGGGACGGAGGTGGTTGCGTGGGGTGCGGCACATTGAGCACCACTCCTAACCCGCGCTTCGGTGACATCGCCGTCACTTTGTGGTGTGTATTTGTCTGTGTTTTGTAGGCTTGTGAGTGGCAATTCCATTGAGGAGAAATTGTTGAAAAATGGAACTAAAGATTTGATCCGCGAAGTGGCTGCCCAGGGAAATGACTACTCCATGGCATTTCTCACTCAGGTATTGTGTGTGTGCTCAGTACTCTGGGTGAGGAAGACTGCACAGGAAGACCTGTTGTCGTGTGCAGTTTTTATGTGCCCAAGGCCCAAACTCAGGCAGGAGATGATCTCTCTGCTCCTGGAACAATGTGTTCCTCTTTGTGTCCAGCGAACCATCCAGGAGCTGTTTGAGGTCTACTCGCCCATGGATGATGCTGGCTTCCCAGTGAAAGCAGAGGAGTTTGTTGTGCTCTCCCAGGAGCCTTCTGTCAGCGAAACCATCGCACCCAAGATTGCACGGCCTTTCATAGAGGTGAGGCTCATTCTGGTCCAGCTGGGGCCTCACCATGGCCTGCCCTCTTGAGTGCTGCAGCCCAACCTGCTCTCCCTTGCCTGTGAGCCTCTCCCTCTGCCTCTCCCTCCTCTCTAGTTTTCCATCCTGAGAACTCTCAGCTGTGGAGAGGCGCAAAGAGAAGGTAGACCTGTTGCCGTGTGTCGGTTGCTGCTGTGCTCAGTAGCTGTTGTGAACTGTGTTGGGCCTCCTGTCCCCCTGTGTCCTCTCTGACCTCAGTCCACTGTCTGGGCTGGCCCTGCATGTCACTGAGCACTAGCAGTGTATTATTACCACTTTTGAGGGCTTGTGCAAAGTACCCAGCTGAGTTTGAAGACATATATAGCACAGAGCATCTGGCTCAGTTTGTTGCTCACGTGGGTCCTAAGGTGTCCCCCATACCAGTGAGCTGTGTGGGTCCCCCATGGGCCCCTTCTGTTCTTGCCTGTGCCAGGTGTCCTTGGTCTAAGGGCTTGGCCTCAGTTTCCTTCTTGTCTCACCCAGCCCCATGTCAAAGGAGGGATCTTCTTCCTTTGCAGACCCCATTCCAGCACCCTCAGGAGGGACAGCCAGGCTACTGGTTGCAGCCTTCTGCTGGCTTCTAAGAAAGCTGCGAACACAGCCCTCCCACAAGCATCCTCACTTCCTGTACTGCCCCTGCAGTCTTCTCACTGTACTCTTGCTGAGCATGGTGTTGATGAGCTACTTCTACCTCCAAATGAGCCATCTGTTGATTGTAGGCTCACACATACAAAATGCCACCTTTGAGGATGGTGTCTTAGTTACATTTCTTGCTGCTGAGCCAGATACCCAGGACCCACAAATTAAGGGAGAAAAGGTTTATTGTGGCTCACAGTTTATAGAGATTTCAGTCCATAGTTGGCTGGCTCCGGGGTAAAGAGGCCTGGCAGAAGAGAAACAGTTTGTGGTGGACAGAAGGCAGTGAAGCAGTGACACAGCCAAGCAGCAGCAGCTGGCCGGGCTTCTTTCAGTCCCTTGTACTAATAGCTTCTGGCCCTAGTATAAATTGTCAAATCATTTGGTGGTTATCTAATATGGCTGAAGTCCTTAAAACAACAGCCTATCTTCCCAGAGACCACATCCCCATTTCTTCTCCAACCCAGCCCAGGGTGCAGTTTCCTTTCACCTTTTCCACTGCCTCTGAGAAGACTCAATCAGCTCCTCAGATATTTTGGAACATCCCCTCCAATTTCACCCCTAACAAAAGTCCACAAAAGCCTTAGCTTTCTTTGTCTCAGGCTAGAGGATCTACCTCACCCATCTTCCCTCAATCCTCTCTGGGGCTTTGGAGTTAATAAAGGCCACTTTTACCTTTCTTTTCTCTTCAATGGGCCTCCAAAAAGCCTGTTAGTATCTGTCCATGCTACCCATGCTTAGGGAGCAGCACGCACTCCCAGGGTGGACTTCCCACATCCTTCATAGCCAGAACTGTGCCAAGCCAATCGGGAGCTAATTTAGTCACTGCTTACTCTACTCTCAATCCAGCCATCTCTGAAGAACCCTGCCCGTGACCACAGGGGGTTTTAGGGGACATGAAGACCTGAGCCACAACAGCTAGTGAGAAGCCAAGCTCCCCCACTGCCCTTTCCCAACCAGGGCCAGCGCTCTTGCTTCAGTCCTGCCACTCTTTTTTGGTTGTATGGGTACAACTTCCTTTGTGCAGAAATAACTTTTCTTAATTTATGTGGTATGATAACATGGAAGGAAATTTAGTATAACAAAAATAAGGAAGTGGGGTTTGTGGCAGCCCATTGTGGCAGGCAGGCAGGCAGGCCTTGTGCTGCTGAGCTAGCTCCCTGGCCCTCTCCTTTTCAGTATTACACAGTGGCTGTCAGTCTCACAGGGCGCCCTGCTTGGCTGTGCGTATTCTGTCCCTGTCGCTCGCCCTAGCCCTCCTTAGGCCCTCTGCCTTCCCTTACTCCTTTCCTCTCATCAAATGATAGTCTCCTTTCCACTCTGATGTTCATGGTTCAGATCCCATACATTAGGGAGAAGATGGCATGTTTGTCTGAGTCTGGCTTATTTCCCTCAATATGGTGGTCTCTCATACCATCCACTTCCCAACAAGTGACGGTCGTCCATCGTGCTTTACGGCTGCGCAGCCCTTGTGCTGCAGTGAATATGGGCATGCAGGTTCCCATACTCTGCCGGCTCCTCCAGGAGATACCAGGGAGTGAGGTGGATGGCCTACATGGCAGCTCTAACTTTTGTAGTTTGGGAACTTCGTGTGGTCTCTGTAGGGACTACCTGCCCTGCATGGATGGCTTCCTGTCCTCCTGTGTCATTACCAGCATTTACTGTTTCTTTATTCTTTTTTTTTTAAAAGAACTTTTTGTTTTATTTTTTATTTTTTTTCTTGTTTCAGAACCTTTTGTTTATTCACTCATTTATGGCCGGCTCAGCCTGCCCCAAGGGCAGGGCTGGCATAGCATGTGGTGCCGGGGATCAAACTAAGGTCCCTGAAGCTGCCCAAGCTTTCCCAAGCAGGCGCTTTAGAACACTGAGCCATCCCGCCGGGCCCTGTTTCTTTATTCTTTTTTTTTTTTTT
>PVJA010034803.1:0-22112 GCA_004027025.1 Myocastor coypus | reverse complement strand
CAGTTGCTCTATAAGTTTCTGCACTTGTGTGTCTGCCTCAGATGCTACCAATTCAGAGGTTTCATCTGTATAATTCTCATTTTCTTCCATGATAGTGTCTTCTGTATTTGGTTTGGGTGGGCACGGGTCCTGAGATTGCTTCCTACTCCTTGTTGTTATCATTTTGTATGGAAGCGACCTCTGCACTTTGGTGGTGTTACGCTGTGTCTATGGGCGTTTGCTCTGGAGACTCCAAGGTGGTTCTTCTACAGAGGTTCCTGACTCTTGTATTGGGGCTCTGGCTGCTAGCTTTTGTGAATCCTGGCGGATGTGGTCTGTAGGTGGAGGTGGAGCTTTGGGATTTAGTAGTCCTGGTAGGCTCGTGGACCAGGTCGGTTGCCAAACGGGCTGTTTGATGGGTTCGGTGCTGGAGCTTGGGCTGGAGGGGTTAAAAAAAAGGGGGGGGGCGGGGAAAGGGAAGGCAGACCAAGGATCCTGACCCAGCTGTCGCACGGGCTCAGCTCCCAGCGGTGCGGTTTGGGTCTGGGCTTGAACAGGAAGTTAGTCGTGGGAATGCAGAGGCGGGGCAGAGGGGCGCAGGGAGCTTACCCACGGCGGGTGCGCAGGCTCAGCTCCCAGCGGTGCGATTTGGGTCTGGGCTGGAACAGGAAGTTAGTCCGAAGCTGGAAATTATTAATAACAGAAATCCAAAACCTCTATAAACACATAAAAATGGAATAACACCCTCCTAAACAACCACTGGGCCACAGATGAAATTAAACAATATCTACAATCCAATGAAAGTGCAGATAAAAACCTATCAGAACATGAAAACAGTCTTGAGAGAAATTTATAGCAGTGAATTTTCACATCATAGAAAGAGAACAAGACAAATGAATAAACTTTTACTGCACTTCAAACTTCTCAGAAATGAAGAGCAAGCCAAGCACAAAGCCCAAGGAAGGCAGGAAATCATAAAGATCAGAGCAGAAATTAAACTCAATGGAGACTAAGAAAAGAATACAAAGAATCAATGAATCAAAGAGTTGATTCTTTGAAAGAATAAATAAAATGGATAAAACCCCTAACCAGCCTGATAAAAAAAAAAAAAAAGAAGGAAAAAGTAAAATTCATGCAATAAGGAAATGAAAAGTGTGAAATCACGATAAACCCTATAGAAATTCAGAAGATCACCAATACCTGTTTTTAATACCTTTATTCTCATAGCATGGAAAACACAGAATAAATCCTGACATACATATGAACTGTCAAAACTGAATCAAGAAGCTATAAATAACCTGAAAAATTCAATATCAGTCAATGAAGTTGAAAATGTAATCAAAAAGCTAGCAATATGGAAAAGCTGAGGTCCTGATGTTTTCACAGGTGAATTCTACAAGAAATTCAGAGAAGATTTAATGGCAACTCTTCTCAAACTCTTCAATAAAATCAAAAGAGGAGCAATTTTTTCCAACTGCTCCAGAGCTGCACCTCTCCTCTTGTATTTCTTTGATGGTTTATCAATGGAGTGCAAGCTCTTTCCTCTGCTAAAAAAAAAAAAAGCTGTAGTAGTGTTATGGTTTATGTCTAGTTGTGCCCACAAAGCCTCATACAGTCATGGGGCAGGGACATCTATAGATTGAGACTTGATTCATGAGTCACTGGGATTATGTGCTTTAGTACTGATCTAGAGTTTGAGACTTGATCCATGATCCCTGGGATTATGTGTTTTAAGTACTTCTGTGATTATGTGTGTAGCCTAAGGCGGATAGGCTGAGGCAGAGAGCCTGAATGTAATATAAAGACAAACAGAGACAGACTGGAGCAGTTGCTCTCTGCTGCCTTGGTTGTTCCATTGCCTCTGTCACCATTGTTGCTGTTTCCACCGCCATGAACTCGATGCTCTCTGCTCTGTTCCACTCAGCCTTGGGCCAGCCGAGTATGGACTGAAACCTCCAGTAACTCTGAGCTAAATAAACCTTTCCTTCCTTCATTTTGAGTGTCAGGTGTTTGTCCCAGCAACGAGTAAAAAGTAACTAAGACAGTTAGGAATGGACTCCGACAGGACACATATGCTGTGGTCACCTTGGACAAGCTTAGTTTGGTCAGTGCTCGCCCACAGAGATGGTCTGCACAAGGAGCTCAGGTAGGCCCACTAGTAGTCTGGAAATGAAAGGATCTACTGCTTCCTGTCACTGTATGGAAACCCAGCAAAACAATAAGAGTTTAGGGCCCGGCGGGATAGCTCAGTGGTCTAAAGCGCTTGCTTAGGAAAGCTTAGGCGGCTACAGGGACCGCGGTTTGATTCCCAGCATCACATGCTGTGCCAGCCCTGCCCTCAAGGCAGGCTGAGCCGGCCATATAAGTAAATAAACAAACGAACAAAAGTTCTGAAACAAGAAAAAAAATAAATTAAAAATAAGTAAATAAATAAAGGTTTGTTTTTAAAAAAAAAAAAAAAAACTGTAATTTTGCTACAGTTATGATTCAGAATGGCTTTAGGCAACCCCTGTTTTGGTCATTCAACCCCCGCCAGGGTCGAGACCCACAGGTTGAAAACTTCTCTCTTAATGTTTCAGAAATCCAGCCTTAGTTCCACCATTGCAAAGTTAAAAGAGCCTAACCAGATGATTAGCTTCCTAGCTTCCACTGTGGCTTGCATATGTTGTATTTTCCAAGTTGACTTTTGACCCTTGCTTTCCTGCTGGCTGTGACTTTTGCCTTAGTTCTATGGAGGGTTGCCCCAAGAGAATAGAAAACAACCCCCTCTTGGACAGAAGCTTTCTTTCCCCCAGGAAATTCTGCTGTTAACCTCCATTGGTCCTAAAATTAATCCTTTGATTTTCAAGAATACAAACTCATTTCAGATATCTTTCAGGTTAGAAATTTCTTTCCTCTATATCACCAGGACTCAGGAAGTTTAAGTAGAAAGATCTCTAAAAGTTTGAGGCCCGCCTGAGCTACATAGTGAGTTAACACCAACCTATACTACATAGCCAGGCCCTATCTGGAAGGAGAGAGAGAGAGACAGAGACAGGGAGAGACAGAGACAGAGAGAGAGACAAAGCCAGAGAGAGACCCAAGAGCAAATAAATACAAAATTGGAGAAACTATTATAAGGAACCTATAGAACCCCTTGTTTCTAGACATCTTACTATATAGTCAAGCCCAGCCTCAAACTCACTTTGTAGACCAGGCAGGGCTCAAATGTGTTGTCCCCCTGCCTTGGTATCCCCAGTACACCACTGTGCCTGGCTCTAAATTGTATCGCTCAAAGCAAGTTCTATTTCATCAATATACAGGTAGGAGATCCCAAATAGGCCATGCTAGTGTGAAGATTATTTTGATCTGAACACAATTAAGGGAAAGTTCTCCTATCCCATCTGCCTGGAAACAGATCATAGTCCTCTTGTGGAGAAAATCTCTGCCCCACATACCATGTGCACAGATACCTCTCATACCAGGATGGGAATAACATCCTTATCACTCCAGATAAGACAGAACCTAGAAAAAAAAAAAATCAATAGAAACAAACATGACTGACTAGCTCTTATCTATCATTAGTTTTCCATAAATTTGTCTCCCTATTATGTGCCGCTACTGAAAGCTCAAAGTCCCTTTCCTTTCACCTGTCACTTCCCTTGAAATTGATTCTCTTTCAATCAGGAATGGCAGCCCATGCTTCGTACTCTCTCACCCCTTGAGAAACTGAAGTTCGCAGTGCGTTCAAGGCCAGCCGAAAATACACAGCAACACACTGTCTCATAAAACAAAGAACAAACAAACATTTGTGCTGTTGTTGTTGTTCAGTGGCATAAAATCCTCTAAGCACGGTCATTTCTCTGGGGATTTTCTCCTCTCTCTGTTTGAAACTCTCCTTACCCTTAACATGTAAAACTTTTACTAGTACGCAAAACTGTATACCTTTTTTCTTGCTAGTGTCTTAAATACATTTTGAAGGCCCTGGAGATATAGCTCAAGAGCCCAGTACCTGCCTGGCAAGCAAGATCCTGAGTTTAATTCCCATTACCAAAATAAATAATAAATGAATTTTAAAGACCAAGCCAGAGGGTGGGGAGATAGCTCTGTGGCACAAGTGCCTGCCTGGCAAGTGCAAGGTTGTGAGTTTGAACCCCAGTCCAACACAAAAAAAAAAAAAAAAAAATGACCAAGCCAGGCATTTAAGAGACCAGAAAAAAAATTTAGCCTCCACTATAGATACTTGCTTGTTCTATTTTTTTTCTCACCAACCTTTAACATAAGTAAAACACATTAGCAATAACTTTTTGTTGTTGTTGTTGTTGTTGTTTGTGTTTGTTTTTTCTGGATTTCTCAGACAGGGTCTCATTACCTAGTCCAGAATGGCCCCAAACTTGAAGTGATGCTCCTGGCCCACCCTCCTGAGAGTTGGGATCATAGGGGTATGCATCCCCACATCCAGTTATTTACTGCCTATTTTACCATTTTATTGTTTGCAATGTTAAAGAACCTAGGTTCTGTGTACTGATATAGAATTTCCCATGTTCTGGATTTTATCACTTACCTCCCTCTGACTTACACATGCAAACATACTTCATTGCTTCAGATTTCCTGTAAACTATTCATCAGGTCAAATGCTTGGATCAGATTCAACTGTTTGTAAACATTGTTCATTGCTTGTAACATGCACTATTATCATGTAAGGAGGCATGAATTATCAATAATTACTTTCTAAAAAAAATAGAATCTACATAGTCTAAGCTGACCTCAAATTCATGGAAACCCTTCTGCCCCAGCTTCCTGGGTGCTGGGCTTACAGAGAGCCACCACTACACTTGGCTAATGATTACTTTGTGATCTTTGGATTTGGATGCTATTGGCCTGCTCCTTTCATTCTGATACTATGAAAGTGATTGGTGTACTGTTGCCTCACGACAGCCAATTAGCTATGAGGCAGGGCTGGTGGCAGAGGAAGAACTTTTTCACAATAAGCCAGCTGATTGGACAATGCCCAGCCTATCACTGAAAGACTGAATCAAGAGTTGATGTGAGATGAGCTATAAAAGGCTCAAATCAACAGCTTCCAACATCGCCAGTTTCACCAGGAATCCACTGCAATGATGGAACATTTGACTATGTATACAACTATCTTCTCTTAGATCAAAGAGAAGAAATCTATTGTACAAATAACCATTAGAAAATTTATCATGTTTACATCTTGTGCTCTGTATAACTACAATGAGGACAACAATGTGCATTGTACCTGTTATGGTTTATGTCTAGTTGTTCCCCTAAAGTTTCATGCAATCATGGGGCAGGAACTTCTAGAGTTTGAGGTTTGTCTCATGATCCACTGGGATTATGTATTTTAGTACTGATGAGATTATGGGTCAGAGAACTTCTGGGATTATGGGTGTGACCTAAGGTGGATAGGCTGAGGCAGAGAGCCTGAATGTAATATAAGGAGAGACAGAGAGACAGACTCAAGCTGTTGCTCTCTGCTCCCTTGGTTGATCGCCTCTGTCACCATTTTTATTGCTGTTCCACCACCATGAACTGCTGGCCTCTGCATTGTGCCTCTCTGCCTTGGAGCTGGCTGAGTATGGACTGAAACCTCCAGTAACTGTGAGGTAAATAAACTTTGCTTCCTTCATTTTGGGTGTTGGGTATTTGTCCCAGCAAGAAGAGAAGAGTAACTACGACAGTCTCAATTATTGAGAATGTACTACTAATGTGTTCTGAAACTGTCCCATTATAATTTCTTATTAAAAGTAATAAAAAAAAATTTTTAATTTTTTTAAAAAGAGTTTATGTGGGAAGTTTAAGGAATTGAGTTCTTAGCCACTGACAGCCATTGAAGGAATCACCGATCCTGCAGTAGTCCATTTCTTTGAGGCACATTCCGATGTCTCTGAAAGTCGCCATCACCAGAGGGTCTGGCTCTGTAAATCTCTAGATCTCTGAAGTCTTATGACTGATGTCTCTGAGTTCCTTTTTCCTGGAACAGCTGGCTCTAGCAGTTAAGATCTTAATCACTAAAATACTGTATTATCAGGATTTTTTTATGGCCGGCTCAGCCTGCCCTGACGGCAGGGCTGGCATAGCATGTGGTGCCGGGGATTGAACCCCGCTCCCTGCAGCCGCCTGAAGGTGCTTTAGACCACTGAGCCATGCTGCCGGGCCCAATCACTGAAATACTGTAGATTTATGAATGCTGCACAAATTTGCTAAGCACAAGTTAATGCATTATATAGTTCCAATTAAACTATGAAAATTGGCACTTTCATATTGTTGTTTTTGAGAGTATCACTATGTATTACAGGCTGGCCTTGCACTCACAGAAATCCTCCTACCTCAGCCTCCCTGAGTGCTAAGATTACAGGTGTGTGACACCATACCTGGCTTCTAACATTTTATCTACTGATTTTAGCAGCCACTGATGACCATTTCCAAGATTCATTATTTCATTAAGGAATATGTGGCAAGTAGAGGAGCAGCTTTCTAGCTGCAGTTTGTCCCGAGTTATTCTTTTTGAGGGTAAGCGCTAAGGCAGAATGACTTGGTATCTTGCTTATGCAAATAAACAACCACCATCTGCACAGCACAACTGTGAGGTATGGACTAATCAATAACTTATTCATGCTAATAAAATATTGCCACCTGTGAACTTAGCAAATCAAAGACATAGACAGCTGAGCTTGTCAGACTACATCGGAGATACTGGGCATGCCAGCGAATCAAGCACACCAGACATTTTGTCACCTGCTTACCTATACCACATCACAATCTCAGCATAACGCACTGGCCTATCACTTTGTCACGGACCCTGTGTAGGTACCACAACCTCTAAGAGGTCACTAGGACATGACCTCTCAATTGCCCCCAGACTCACCTTGGTATAATTCCCCTGCCAAGGAGGCATCCCACTTTAAAGTAACTATCTAGACCACTTTCACACCCTCATGATTGGTCCCTTAATCTAACACCTAACTTCTCATATTCAAAAGGCATGGTGGCACATGACTCTAGGATTACCTTTAATCCCACAGTCCTTTAATCCCATTTTCTCTCTTCCAATTTTCTGTACACTAATAGAACTGTTTGAAATTTGATGTGTCAACAGGGTATTGTAGACTTCACTAAGATTTGAGTAGAATAAAGTATTTGCAGTTGCCTGGGTCATGATTCCCAAGTGCAATCTAAAATACCCATTGACAAGACCCCAATAAAATCGACCAAGATCGTGAATTCATTAACAGCAAATAAATCCTGACAT
Source organism: Myocastor coypus (assembly GCA_004027025.1). Lineage (NCBI taxonomy): Eukaryota > Metazoa > Chordata > Mammalia > Rodentia > Myocastoridae > Myocastor > Myocastor coypus. The sequence goes on along the minus strand of PVJA010034803.1, from coordinate 14,878 downwards.
TATGGAAAACACAAATGCGTCAATCTACATATGAGTGACATAGCTTGTTTGTGATGTGTGCTAATTGTGTGACCTTATTAATTTTTCTGTATTTACAGTCTAGAACTCCTTAACAAGAAAAAACTCTCCCTACATGTCTCTTTTGAGTGACAGTTTCCCCAAGGAAGGAAAATAGGAAAAATTCCTCATTCTTTCTCATCTGTTTGTAGGCAAGTGAAGAAGTTTCCTAACATCCTGAAAGATGATGTGTTTTTGTACGAACTATCTCTCAATTCTTGAATTTTTGCCCATGTTGGAAAGCTCTGAGTCCCTAATTGAGGCAGTAGATTAGGGTGTGGCCAACTGGCCGGGTGTGACCTTTCAATCGTCAAGATCCATAACATGGTTACAGAAAACCAGTTCCCAAGGGCTGTACCTGGAACAAATTTGAAAATGCTGTCTTCATTTCTTCTGGTATAAGACAAAGCAAGCTTTCAATAGGATGGCCTAGGCCTGATGTCAGCCTGAGGAGTAGGAGATACGACAGATAGTGGCCAATAGCCTCATAGCCTCTGTGGGCTCTTTCAGTGGCCTGCTCTTTCCAGGCAAGGAGTACCTCTTTTCCTCCTTTAATTGGCTGCATCTACTCTATGTCTCAGTTACTTTTCTCATTGCTGTAACAAAATATCCAACACCCAGGAGCTGGCAAGATGGCTCAGCAGTCTAATGCTCTTGCTTAGGCAAGCTTAGGCAACTGCAAGGACTGCGGTTCAATCCCCACCCCACATGCTACACCACCCGCAACCCCAGGGCAGGCTGAGCCTGCCATTAATATATATATATATATATATATATATATATATATATATATATATATATATATATCCAACACCCAAAATTAAGGAAGAAAAGGTTTATTTAGCTCACAGTTAGTGGAGGTTGTAGTCTGTATTTGGCTGTCTCCAAGGCAGAGTGGCACATGGCAGAAGGCAGTAGTTCATGGTGGTGAAAAGCAGCAAAATATCAAGAGCCAAAGGGCAGGAGCAGTGGATGCCGCAGCCAACAAGCCTCTCTCTCCTCTTTATATTACATGCATGCTATCCACCCTGGGGCAGATGGAGCACTTTCCCCATAATCCTAGCAGTGGATCATGAATTAGTCGCAAATTCTAGAAGCCTGCTCCAATGACTGCATGAGGCTTTTGGATGGTAACTAGACACAAACCATAACACTCTACAAACCATACTTTCTTTATTTTTTTCTTTGTGTGTGTGTGTGTGTGTGTGTGTGTGTGTGTGTGTGTTTTGTTTTTTTACTGGAACTTCATATTTATTTTTATTTATTTTTTTTATACTGATACTGGAATTGAACTCAGGACCTTGCACTTGACAGGCAGGTGCTGTGCTGCTGAGCTACAACTCCACTCCCTTCTTATTTTTAATAAATGTAAAAACATCACTACATTTTTGGCTTGTTTTGACCAAATCTTTTCCCAGGACAATATCAACCTGGAAGAAATCTCTGGAAGGAGTCCAAAGCACAACATAATTGTCATCTTATCAATTCTAGCAAATAAAACCCAGGTCCTTAAGCATACTAGAATACCATGCTGGGGTCGGGGAAATAGCTCAGTAGAATAAGCACTTGCCTGGCAAGTGCAAGGTCCTGAGTTCAATCGCTACTATCCCCCCCCCCAAAAAAAGACAAGCATGCTACCACTGAGATACGCATATTCACGTGCACACACACACACACACACACACACACACACACACACCATTCTCTTCTGATATTTAAAATGTTCCTTCAGTATATAGGAGCCCCTTCGAGATGACTCTGATAGGGGCTGGTGGAATGCCTCAGTGGTCTAAAGTGCCTGCTTAAGAATGCTTAAACAATGGCAATGACCTCGGTTCAGTCTGCAGCACCACATGCTGCTCCAGCCTCACCCCCAGGGCAGGCTGAGCCGGCTATTAAAAAAAAAAAAAAAAAAAACGATGATTCTGATATTATTTTGCCTGCACCACAATAGTCTCTGACCATTCATTACCTTGCTTTCTAGTTAAGACAAAAGGTTCCAGAACCATTTAAGCCATTTCCTGCCCCAACTCTGACACCACTCAGTTCTCCAGAGTTACAGATTAATGAGGCCTTAATCTCCTGAAAATCTGTGATGCTGTGAAATAGGTATATTTCATCTTTCTATTGTTGACACACAACTGCAAAGATCTTTGGAATTTTTAAATTAAGGAGAATCTTTTTATGCTAATTAGTGGTTGAGTGTCCTTAGATAGCTTCAAATCACTAGGAATACCAAAGCACAGTTAAATTTTCACCCACATTTGGCCCCAACCTCACCTTCTTGGAAAGAGAAGACCAAAAGGTTAAGCTGATCAATAATGGCTCATGATTGAACCAATCATGCCAAAAGGTCAGAGTGTCAGTGGCTTCTGGGTCAATGGGCAAGATTCCTAGAAGCTTATGTGCCTAGAGAGAACATGGAAACTCCTTGTTTATTTCCACAAACATAGCCCTATGCATTTATTCCATCTGGTTATTCATCTGTATCCTACGTAAAGGTGCTTTGTTTCCTATGTAAGAGTAAATTACTAGAGTAAAAGTAAGAAAATGGTCCCTGTGATGGCTGAAAAAAAGAAAGAAAGAAACATACACACACACACACACACACACACACGCACACGCACACGCACACGCACACGCACACACACGCACGCACCTCCCTTTTTTGGAACATGACCTCACTGTGCAGTTCAGAACATCCTTGAACTGATTTTTAGCCTAGCCTGCTAATACAAGTAATACAGTTGAGGCTATGAAACTATTCTCCACTCACCTGAAACTGGGCAATACTTGAGGGCCAACCCCAATCTTTGTCCTAAGGCCTACTACCCCAGGAAGAGATAAGAAAGACAAAGACCCCTAAGCCTGCCGTGGAAAATTCCAAAATTACAAATTAGGATGCACAGTTCCCAAAACTTTTTCAGTTTTGTTTTGTTTTCTGCTTGTTTGTTTGTTTGTTTGTTGTTTGGTCTTTTTGAGACAAAGAAAGTCTCGCTATGCAGCTCAGATTGGGTCAAACTCACAACAATTCTCCTGCCTCAGCCTCCCAAGTGTTGGGATCGCAGGCTTGAGCTATAATGCCCAGCCCTTTCTGTCTTATAATAGGCAGCTAAATTGGATAGAAATAATAATCAGATGGGGACAGGTCCTCAAGAAAGTCAATACAGAAAATGACAGTACATCAAAACTTCCTGGAGGAAAGCAAGACAGACAGCTCAGCAGACTAAAGCACCTGCTTAGGTAGGTGCAGGGACAGGGGTTTGATCCCCAGCATAATATGCTGGTCCCACCCCTCGGACACCCTGAGTTGGCAACGCATACTGGACATGGTGACATGTGCCTGTAACCCCATCACTTGAGAGGCTGAAAACAGGAGGATCACTACGAGTCTGATCTGTGTAGTGAGACCTTGTAAACTCTATACCTCTGTACTAAATTCATTTTAAAAATAAAAATAAAAAAATACTGCCTGGAAGTAAATTTAAATATGGCAAGACCTCCAGAAAAAGACAGTGGCCAGACTTGCATACTTCCCTAAAGAATGAGTGGAAACTTGGATTATTCTATGATGAATACTCTTACAGTGAGTAACCAGAGATACTCATGGGAGGCCAAGGTATAGGAACAAACACAGGTTTACTTAGCACATGGACGATACACCTAGACTGTTGCTGGTCAGGAGTGTCAACCAGACAGGAGCTGGTCCAGTTGCTGATAATAGTAGGTATGTTCCGGAAAAAAGGATGTTGACTTCATCTAATCACATGGTGTTAGTCATAGTAATGGGTTAGTACAACATTTGTCAGAGACAGCATTTATCAGAAATAGAACTGCTTACGAATGGAATCTGCAGGGCTTGGGGAGATAGTTCAGTGGTATAAGTGCCTATCTTGCAAGCGCAGTCCTGAGTTCAATCCCTTATACCAAAAAAAAAAAAAAAAAAAAAAAAGAAGAAAGAGAAGAAGATCATAGATAGATAGATAGATAGATAGATAGATAGATAGATAGATAGATAGAGTTTAAGAGACTCAACTCTGCAACTACAATGGAATGAAGTCTCTCTGCCACCCAGTCAACTTAGTTGAGCTATGCGCCATATACCTGAGAAGGTGATCTGAATATCTGAACCAATCTCTTCCCAAACTACTTCTGTTTTAGAAGTCACAGATAAATGAAGTTTATCTGTAGTGATGTCAGCTCTACGCCCTTGCTACATGCCCCACTTCTCTGTTGGGTCAATATTAGCGAGCAGCCATACTTGTGATCCTTAGGGCTGATTGTAGTTTGACTCACACTGTGACTTCTGCTATACGCATTACCCCCTACAAAGTATCTCAGTGGCTCCTCAGCTGGGAACCCTCCTATTCCGCAGGAGCTATTCCCATTCCCTAACAAGCCTTTCATACACTTAATCTCCTTTGTCCATTGGAAATTATTTTTCAGGTTTGAGGGACATGAACTCGGCATGTCTGACATCCAGGCAAGTGGGAGTGCTAGTTCACCTATATCAGTATGACCTACATTAACTTTCTCTCACTGGAGCTCAATGCAGGTTCATATGTAAACTATATATCATACAATTAAAACAGAGGGAACTATGGGGAAGTGTATGTACAATATACATACCTGCCGTGACTCAGCGCTTGTCAGTTACACAGTCAATCATGCTTTGCAAGACCAGACCTGTGGTGTCCTTGACCAGGTAAAACATCCCCATGGTGTCACTGGCAGCATTAGAGTTTTTCTTTTTTTTAATGTTAATTTTTATTACTTTTAATAAGAGCTAACAATATGAGAGTTTCAAAACATGTTAGTAGCACATTCGCAATAGTTGAGACACTGCATATTGTTGTCCTCACAAATGTTATTCAGAGCACAGGGTGCAGACGTGATAAATTCTCTAACTGATATTGGCTCTGAAGGAAAAAAAGAAGCAGAAGAAAAAATTTCCTTCTCTTTGAACTAGGAGGAAGTAGTTGTATACACAGTCCAATGTTTCATAATTGCAGTGGGTTGCCCGTCAGGTAAAACATTTTAAATTCTTAGGCCCTACTTATTTAGTGCTTACGCCACTTTCATTTCTGCCAACATAAGCTGGTTCACTGGACCACTGTGTTGGAATCTCCTGGCTAGGCCTAAATATTACTGAGAAGCCACTTCCAAAAGGGAATCACCAGGGCCAGGATATAGATGACTGGCCCAGCACCACTGAGGTGGTCATGCAAGCTTGAGTCCCTATACAAAAAGGAAAAAAAAATGGTTTGTCAATCAAACATTACAGGTTCCGGGTTACTTGCCCCTTCCTCTTGAGTGAGATTCCAGGTTCTTCTTGTCTCTAACAAAGAATGGAAGAAAACAAATGAAAATCAGTGGCCAAGCTTATCTGAGAAGATAAAAGTGAAGAGTAGGGGAGAAACTGTCTCTGTAGAATGAATCAGGGGTTATTAAAAAAAGAAAAGGCAATAAAAGGATATCCTGGGGCCCGGAAGGATGGCTCAGTGATCTAAAGCTCCAGCTTAGGAAAGCTTAGGTGGCTGCAGGGACCGCGGTTCAATCCCCGGCACCACATGCTGCAACACCCCTGCCCTCAGAGCAGGCTGAGCCAGCCACAAAAATAAATAAATAAACAAACAAAATTTCTGAAACAAGAAAAAACAATAAAATAAAATAAAAAGAAATGCAAATTTAGGAACCAGATATAGCACTGCACAACATCAATCTCAACTCTCAGGAGGCTGAGGCAGGATCAATATGAGTTTGATGGGCCCAGCGGGATGGCTCAGTGGTCTAAAGCACCTGCTTGGGAAAGCTTGGGCAGCTTCAGGGACCACGGTTGGATCCCCAGCACCACATGCTGCGCCAGCCCTGCCCTGAGGGCAGGCTGAGCCAGCCATAAAAATGAGTGAATAAACAAACAAAGGTTCTGAAACAAGAAAAAAATAAATAAAATAAATAATTATTTAAAAAAATATGAGCTTGAAAGCAGTCTGGGCTACATAGTGAGCTTAAGGCCAGCCTAAAATACATAACTGGATACTTTCTCAATCCTCTCCCACCCCACCAAAAAAAGGAGAAATGTAAAATTACTATAGTTATGCACGGTCCTAACTTTTAAAAGAAGATGTAGGGCTGGGGATGTAGCTCAGTGGTAGAGTGCTTGCTTAGCATACATAAAGCCCAAGGTTCCAACGGCTGTGTACCCACATGTAACCCTAGAACTCTGACTCCTGAGGAAAAAGATCATCAGTTTGGGACCAGGGAGATAGCTCCGTGGCACAAGTGCCTGACTGGCAAGTGCAAAGTTATGAGTTTGAACCCTGGTCCTATCAAAAAAACAAAGAAAGATCATGAGTTCAAGCCTAGCCTGGGCTATGCAGTGAATCTGAGGTTACTCTGGACTGTATAGTTAGGTTCAAAACAAACAACAACAGGGGCTGGGGAGATAGCTCAGTGGAATAAGCGCTTGCCTGGCAAGCTCAAGGGCCTGAGTTCAATCCCCAGTCCTGCAAAAGAAACCAAAACAACAACAATAAAACAAACAACAACAACAAAACCAGAAGGGCTGGAAACACCTCTGTATATTCAACTTATGTGTAGACTTTTTTTTTTCTATAAAACAGACTATTAGAATAGAGCATTGAGCCAGGCGTGGTGGCGCACGCCTGTAATCCCAGCACTCGGGAGGCTGAGGCAGGAGGATTGGTGCGAGTTCGAGACCAGCCTGGGCTACAAAAGTGAGCTCAAGGCCAACCTGAACTGCATAGCAAGACCCTGTCTCAAAAAGACAAAAAAACCAAAAAAAAAAAAAAAAAAAAAAAATAGAGCACTGAGGTCAAATATGTAAACATTGTTAAGATTTTTGCTATAAATTTCATACTGAGCTGATTTATATTCCAATCAGTGCAGTAACACTTTTATAACACTATGCTTTCGTAAAATATAATTGGAGACAGCAACTGCTGGCCATCTAGAGAGGCTAGTTAAGTGAATTTTGCTTTCCATTTCAAAGGCACAGATACTCACCAGGGTAAGGTACTAACCAGATTCATTCATGGTAGAATTGAGTGGAAAAAACACACACACACACACTGAAACTCTGCAAAGTCCTGATGTCAATTATTCTACCAGAGCGCAAAGCTTTGAATTGCATATTTTATTATCATATCTCATCTGGAGGAACTCAATTCAAATATTTATGAGCAATGAATAATGAATCGAGTGTAATAACTGGTTATTTCGTTTAAAGATTTATAATTTTTTAAAGAAGGAAAATGTATGCAGGGAATGAAGGGTGATTGGGCCCCAAGATTTCATCATGAACACTGCTTTGTTTAGGGATGCATGAGAAATCCCCATTTTGACAAGATGCTTCCTGGCTTTGATGCAGAAGGGATGTTGGGAAGGTCATCTATAATAATGGAAAAGTCCTAGAAAGGTTTATAAAGATAGGCTACTGGAGGAGTAGCAATATTTGCTGTACTGCTACTGAGCACTTATAATGTTAAAAGCCAAACTTACGCTAATGGTTATAGATACGGAAGTGATGAGGTTTCCCTGCTGACCCACATGAGCTAATTGAGAAAACGAAACCATTGATATTCTACAATGTAAGTGACATTGAGGTTCTGGGAAGGACAGTAAATTACTTGGGAAAAGACAATACCAAAGGAGGTTACACACGCACAAACAAAAGGAAGTGAGCTACTCACAAAGGACTCAATTTAGGACACATAGTCATTAAGGTTTATAATAGATCACAGGAAATTTCTGATATGTTATCAATGTAGTTACACATTAGAAGACAGAGGAAAGCTGAAGCAAAAAAAGGTACTCCGCTAGCAGTCTTAGGGGGAAAGAAAGGAAGCAAAAGAAAAAAAAAAAACTGTTCCTTGAGCCTAGATGCACACCTTGGCTACTTTTCACTCATTGCTGGGACAAAATTCCTGACACCCAAAATTAAGAAAGGAAGGATTTATTTAGCTCACAGTTTGTGGAGCTTTCAGTCCATACTCAACTGGCTCCAAGGCAGGGTGGCACATGCAAGAGGACAGCAGCTCATGGAGGTGGAAGACAGCAAGAGCAAAACTGAAGAAGCAGTGGCAGCCACAGAGGAGCAGCCTCTCCCCTTTCTTGATACTGCACTGAGGCTATCTGCTCCAGGGTGATGTAGCACTCACACCCATAATCCCAGCATTGGATTACAAATTAATGACCAACTTTATAAGTCTGCCCATGACTGCATGAGACTTTGTGGGAACAACATGACATAAACCATAACAATACATATTGACAGTTTAGACTTGAAATGCCAAGTGGAAGCAGGGCATGGTGGTGCACAGCTGGGATCCCAGGCTTTGCAGATAGAAAATAGCTATCTGCAAATTCAAGTCTACCCTGGACAACCTGGCATCACCCTTTGCTCAAAATAAAAATTTTAAAGGGCACTGCTAGTACGGTGGTGTGATGTAGACTACAACAAAGTAGCTCTGAGCAGGATTTGCATTAACAAATTGACCTTTTGGGCCTGGCGGGATGGCTCAGTGGTCTAAAGCGCCTGCTTGGGAAAGCTTGGGTGGCTTCAGGGACCACGGTTCGATCCCTGGCACCACATGCTGCACCAGCCCTGCCCTCGGGTCAGGCTGAGTGGGCCATAGAAATGACTGAATAAACAAAGGTTCTGAAACAAGAAAAAAAATAAATAAAGTTTTAAAAAATTGACTTTTCACGTCTCCTTGGAAGTCTGAGAAAGATCCAGGCCCCCTGCTGAAGATGGCAGCTGGAATGGCAGGTGAAGTCTTGGTGCCTCAAAGGTCAAGGCCACGGCTAAGGACACCTGGCTCCATCCGCAGTTATCCAGATAAAGATTGCAGCAGTAGGCATCTCAACCCTACATGAAGGTTGTCCCGGAAATAACATAGCTCACCTAAATTCACTCATAGAAGTCCTTGAAGGATTCCCAAGTTCTACCCAGATTCTTGCATTTTCTTCAGCATTCCCCTCCTGTGTTTGATAACTAAATAAATACAGGCTGCCTAAAGAAACTCTTGGTCCAAGGGGCTGGGGAGATAGCTCCGTGGCACAAGTGCCTGCCTGGCAAGTGCAATGTCATGAGTTCAAACCCTGGCCCCACCAAAAAAAAAAAAAAAAAAAAAAAAAAAAAAAGAAACTCTTGGTCTTAAACCCCAGAAAACCCCTGCAGGAGGGCTTTTGATTCTCCTAGAGCTCTGAAATTATTCCACTTGTCCCATTTATTTAATCCTTCACCATCCACTCATTTGGGAGAATGTCAGCCTGCTAAATCTGCAATGTCTAGAAGATAATATTATCGCAATAATGCCATAAGCCTGTATTGACAGCGCTGGGAAGACGGAGCAAGGGGAATCAGTATGGGTTTGAGGCCATCTTGGGCAACAACAAATGGAAGCCCAGCCAGTCTTGCTGCTATGGAACTCAAACTCATGGTCTCAGTCTCCCCCAGGACTGGGATTACAGACCTGTGTCACCACACCTGATAAGGGGGTGCAGTAGCAGCATAGCACAGGGCCAGTACAGCATGGGGCCAGCATGGTGCATGTGATACTAGAGAGTGAAGTGGGTCCTTGGACTTGCCAGACAGGCACTCAAACCATTGCGCTCTCTCCCCAGCCCTACAAGAGCAAATGATGCAGCTCAGTGCAAATGTACAGACTTCAATCTTCACTTAATAAAAGAAAAGAAAAGGAAGAGGAAGAGGAAGAAGAGAGAGAGGAAAGGGAAAGAGAGACTAAAACAAAGCAAAGAAAGCCTGGTGGGAGCCAGGCATGGTGGCGCACGCCTGTAATCCCAGCACTTGGGAGGCTGAGGCCGGAGGATTGGTGCAAGTTCGAGACCAGCCTCAGCTACAAAAGTGAGCTCAAGGCCAGCCTCAACTGCACAGTGAGACCCTGTCTCAAAAAGACAAAAAAAAAAAAGAAAGCCTGGTGGAGGAGACCCCATCAAGCATCATATCATTCTGATTATAAATCAAATACAGAAGCCACAAGGATTTCTCCCCACAAATGATTCTCCTACCCTAAAATCCACTTCCCTTGCTCCTCTAGTCCCACCTCTACTCACTGCGGCTAGTGTAGTTCCAGTGTGACCAATGTGTGCTTTTGCTCTGTCCACATTTATTATAAAACACTCATCCTTTAGATGAGCATTGCATTGTGGAAATAAGAGGCCGACACCAAGCAGGACACAACGGGAATGGAAGTGAAGCAAAGAAGCGAAGTGCTCCTCTAAGCCATGACTTCTATTTTCTCCTCCATTTTTTAAAAGTATTTAATTGTTGCACGGTCTCACTACGTAGCTTGGACTCGTAGTGATCCTCTAGCTTTCAGCCTCCCCAGTGCTGGGATTATAGGCATGCACCACTATGCCTAGAATCTGGCAGGCTCAGCGCACCCTGGGGGTGGGGCTGCCGTGTCATGTGGTGCCAGGGATCAAACTGTAGTCCCTGTGCTTGACAGTGATACATTTCATATCCCATTGACAGCAGAAGGCCAAGAAGGCTATAGATGTATATGCAGGGCCATTATCAGTTTTTATAATGAAGGAGTGGCCCATGATAGCCATGGATTGAAGGAGGTGTTCACTAATGGATGGAACATTCTCCTTGGGGGAAGGCATGGCCTACATGAAGCCTGAAAAAGAGTCAATTGTGGTATGTAAAAAGTGCAATGGAGAAAGAGAAGAGAAATGTGTAACATCCATTTGGCATATTTCATTGGCATGAAGACCACGAGCACTGACAGCTACAAAAGGAAACAATGAGGCATAGAGGATCATTGCTCACAGGCATCAATAATGTCACGAGCCTGTGATAAGGAGAGGTGACACTATTTGGCTAATGATTTGGCAGACTGGTGGAAAAACACATGGCTTGCAACTGGGTCTGTGAAAAGAAGAGTATTTAATGGAAGCACCAGCAACACTATTTCCGTGTTGAAGAAATCCAAGCAATTTTTGATGACTATGAATGTGAGGCAAAAATAAAGAAATGGAATATATTTGTAATATTATCTGAAGTTGTTGAAACAAGGAGAATAAGGAGGGTCCAGAGGAACAGAGGCTATGGCAGAGTGAGACAGATGGAGAGTGACATTAAGTGCATAAAGAGAATAAATAATTATATGAATAGGTCAAGCATAAAAAAGAAGCAAAGGGCCGAGATGATAGCAGCTAGTTCATTGCACGGGGTAGAGGTATGAGGTGATGTGTGGAAAGCCTGCCAACTTGAAACAGCCTCATCATCATAGGCAATTACCCCTTGCTGAGGTGAGCCATCCACAAAGATGATGAGCGCCTCCTGTGAAGGAATCATAGCTGTGACAGACTTTATAGAAAAAGGCAGTAAGGAGAATGGCATCAACAGGGATCCTTACAAAGATGATTCAGAGTAGGCCCTACGAAGTTGGCCAAACGCGGTGTGAAGCATCGGTGAGATCTGTAAGACAGATTCGAAGCCAGATTTAAGGACAGTGGCGACATCAATGCCTAATAGCTGATGAGTGCATACATGACTATGAGAAATCAAATGAGTAAGAGTACTGATTCAAGGATAAATAGAAAACCCGGGAGTGTGCGGCCAAAGCAACCACTCAGCCATGGATAACCTTTTGTCCTAAACAGCCACCGCCAACATTCCTGTAGGCAGAAAAGAGCCTGTGGACAAAACAAATAGAAAGAGAGAATCCTTGAGGAACACAGTCCACCATAACCTGGGACAAAGCGTGGGATACGGCATGAAGAGCTCAGGTGATCTCTGGTGTAGGTTGTGTGACTTCAGCTGGAATTTTGTGACCCTATAGAGCCTGAAACAAAGGATGAAACATTTCAGTAGTTAGGGAAAAATAAGAATGAGCCCAATTAAGATGATCTAAAAACTGCTGAAGTTGAACATACATAGCTGGCAACTTAAAATTTAATTGTGGCACTGATGGAACAGAAGTCAAAAGGAGCCAATGGCCTAGATAGGTGAAAGGCTCTTGATGTTCTTTTCATCAATGATTTGTTTCTTTTTTTTTTTTTTGTCTTTTTGAGACAGGGTCTCACTATGCAGTTCAGGCTGGTCTTGAGCTCCCTTTTGTAGCCCAGGCTGGTCTTGAACTCACACCGATCCTCCTGTCTCAGCCTCCCAAGTGCTGGGATTACAGGCACGAGCCACCACGCCCAGCTCATCAATGATTTGGATACCTGCTGCAGAATGAGTTGTTGGTCACTGTTTTAAATGCTGATCAGAAAGTAACGGTCTAGGGCCCGGCGGGATGGCTCAGTGGTCTAAAGTGCCTGCTTGGGAAAGCTTGGGCAGCTGCAGGAACCTCGGTTCAATCCCCGGCACCACATGCTGCGCCCGCCCTGCCCTCAGAGCAGGCTGAGCCAGCCATAAAAATAAATAAATAAACAAACAAAAGTTCTGAAACAAACAAACAAAAATAAATAAATAAATAAATAAAATTTCCTTTAAAAATAAAAAAAAGAAAGTAACAGTCTAATCACCGATATGCCACCCATGTAATGATAAACGAGAAGATGAGGGAAAGCAGAGAAGATGAGGGAAAGCAGAATGGAAGGAATGTCAAGTTAGGTAAACAAACCATTGACATAATGTAGGAGAATTTGTCACTCCCTGTGGAAGTGCGCGCCAATGGTACTGCAACATGAGCTTATGGTTATTTAAAACGACCTGAAAAGGCAAACCATTCATAATCATCTGGAGGTAAAGAATAGTGAAAAAATAACCTTTACATCTATTAGGATTTCGTAGGCCTAATTATAGCAGACCTCAATACAAAAGGTCAAACAGATGCATACCTCCCTAAAGATAATCACCTTGTGGAAGCCAAGAAGAGCCAATAATTCAGTCCCTACAGGACAGGCCCCTGTTCTGAACTCATGTCTGCTTGCTGCATAATTCATTTCCCCATTCCATCCTGGATTTAATCAACCTTACCTGAGCAATTGTGCTTGCAATCTTATTGGCTGACCATAGTTTTGTCCCACCTCATATGTGAGCTCCCATGTTTTTCACCTTGGACACCCCTCACCTCATGCTTTTGCTCTATAAAAATCCCCCAGAAAAGGCAGATTCTGGGGCAACCTGCTTGGGAACCCCCATGTCCCACTCTCAGACAGAAGCTTTCTTTTCCTCAATAAATATATTCTACTCTTAACTTCTGTTGTTCCTAAAATTCATTCTTAGGTTTTAGAAAACACAAACTTGTCACAGGCATCCTTCAGGTTGGGAGTTTCATTCCCCTATATCAAATGGACATGGTTGTGTCTAATAAAAATCATTATCCTTGAATATATCATGTGTTGTAACAGACATACTTAATGCTTTTGTGTGAAAGGAAATGTTTTCTAAATTTTGGTGTCTACAATTTTCTCTTGCTGTTCTGTGGACCACAAAATATACCTCCCAACCTGATATCAGATGTGCTGAGTTGATGTTCCCTGAGATCAAAGAATGAAACCACACCCCCACCTCCACCAAAAAAATGAATTCCAGGATTGAGGTAATAGCTCAGCAGCATAAGTGCCTGTCTGGCAAGATCCTGTGTTCAATCCACAATACCGGAAAAAAAAGAAAAATTAATTCCAAAGAACAAAAGAGGTTAACCATTTACCATACCAAGTATTTAAATACAAGAATGTCAAACATTGCATTTTTCTTTTGAGGAGGGATGTCTACAGGGTCCTCAGGGTCTCACTACTAGATCAAACTCATAGTGATCTACCTGTTTATAGCCTCCCAAGGGCCAGCTAGATAGCTTGGTGGTTAAAAGCACCTGCTTAGGCAAGCTTAGACAAGCAAGGAACAGCGGTTTGATCCCTGGCACCACATGCCATGCCAGCCCTATCCCCAGGGGGGCTGACCTGACCACAAAAAATACACACATACATACATACATACATACATACATACATACATACAACCTCCAGGGGCCGGGGTGATAGCTCCATGGCACAAGTGCTTGCCGGGCAAGTGCAAGGTCATGAGTTTGAACCCCAGTCACCCCCCCCAAAAAAAAACTCCCGAAAGCAGGGATTGCAGATACATGCCAACATGCCCAGTCTCCTGCATTTTTCATTAATTTTTATAAAATAATATAACAGGAGGGCCAGGGAAATTGTTGAATGGTACAGTACCTGTCTGGCAATTACAAGGTCCTGAGTTCAATTTCCAGTAGCAGGAAAAAAAAATAAATTTAATAATAATAATAATAATAATAATAATAATAATAATAATATGACAGGAAATATAAAAATAATTTAATGAGTTTTTTTCAATAGTTTTTCTGTGTATGTTCTATCTTTTTTTTTAATTTTTATTTATTTATTTTTTCTTGTTTCAGAACCTTTGCTTCTTTATTCATTCATTTTTATGGCCGACTCAGCCCGCCCCGAGGGCAGGGCTGGCGCAGCATGTGGTGCCGGGGATCAAACCGTGGTCCCTGAAGCCTCCCAAGCAAGTGCTTTAGACGACTGAGCCATTCCGCCGGGCCCCCTGTGAATGTTCTATCTTGAAACATTCAATACACAACACAATGTTACAATCTGCCCAGAAGCATCTAGTCTCTTTGAATTCCTTTTTACATTATCGTCATCTTTCTTTGAACAACACACTTTACACTGTCATATTAAGTCTGTTTTTCTGTTAGCAATGTAATTTTTTTTTTTTTTTTTTTTTTTTTTTTTTTTTTTTTTTTTTTTTTTTTTTTTTTTTTTTTTTTTTTTTTTTTTTTTTTTTTTTTTTTTTTTTTTTTTTTTTTTTTTTTTTTTTTTTTTTTTTTTT